>MVGT01002872.1:65751-99422 GCA_002174775.1 Macleaya cordata | reverse complement strand
TATTAGAATTGTAATTGAAAAGAAACTTCTGATCTAACAAGGAAACTGCTAAATAATAAAAGAAAAATACCCAAATAATAAAAATTTCTAGCTAAAATTTAAAAATTACTAAATTCCTAATTAAAGCTAAAATTTAAGACGGACCCACGAAATCTGTCCTGCATCAGTCTCCCCCACTTGAGAAAGACTCGTCCCGAGTCATCTTGTAGAATCTGATGTTTTCTCCCTAATACTTGTTTGAGATGGCTCTCTCCTGAGTTGTGCATCGGTATAACTAGGAATTCAGACCCCAAGAAAATATAAATGATGGTACTGAAAGTTTTCCATCTGAACTTGTAATTCCATAGCCTGAAACTCTCTTGAATCCTTCTGAAACATTTGAAGATATTTGTAACAAAGTCATCCTTTACCATGAACACCAATGAAGATTGTCCGATTAAATCTCGTACATAACCAGATGAAACCATAGTGGGTGTGCAAAACTAATCAAAAGGATCTTCATAAGGATGGAAACTAAGTGGTGTGACATCCATCTGATGTAATTCATATGTCTCCTTTGATTCAACATGATTCACCTCTTGAAACATATTAACATCAATGGTCTAAATGGTGGGTGGATCAATTGTACCATTTGTGCTCATCATCACGTTCAACAAGCATTTCGACTTTTAAAATAAAATCACTATATGTAGGCAAAGCAATAGAAGATACATAACTAGATATTACCTCAGAATCCTTTGAAACATCAGTTATGTTTTCCTCTTCAACTTGTTCCACGGAGATCCCTATTTTAGTTGCCACATCATCAATGATAGGTAAATTTACAAGATTAAAGTTTACCTTGTTTGTGATGGCCGTTGAAACCTGCTTCAGATTAGTGTTTACTTTCAATCCCAAGATGAGTTGTTGAACCATCTATTTCAAGTCATCTAGCTCTTGACCTAGATCTATTTCCCCATGATTAACAACCGAATTAACCATTGTGTGGTCCTCTTGAGGAAGGAATACAATCTGTATTATTTTCTTAAACGTAGGCCAATCACTAATTATTGCATCTCCTCTGTCAAGCCGATTCCACTACATAGCATTGAGTCCTTCATAAGTTACCTTTGAAAGATGTTGTTCAACTATAAACACCTTATCTTCGTCACAAATATTGTTCTTCCGTAAAAGATTTTCAATCTTTTCAAGCCAAAAATCAATATGATATTGGCAATCAAGAAGTGGAACTTTGGACTGCTTGTGAACTTGAACTCCTTGACGTCGTTCTCTAATATATAGTCGCCTATCACGTTGTTCATCCCAATGTAATCATGGCTTGGAGATAAATTGAGAAAATACTTGCACATCTTCATCATCAACGTCATCATATGCTTTCCGACAATTATCAAAATCAGCAATTTTAATAATCATTGTACTAATTGGGTCAAGGAAGTAGTATCATGGCAGATTCGGACCGTTACTGGATAGAACTAAATTTTTTTTCTAATTAGGTTGGAACTAATTAAATTAGATGTGGACTGGCCTAGGGTGGACCGAACTAAAGAAGTTGAATGAGCTGATTAAGTGAAGGACCTTGGATAAAAAGGGATGGAAATGGGTTAAATAGCCAATTAATGGGCTGAAAAGCAAAATGGATTTAAGTTGGTCGTTGGGCCTAAGGAAAATTTAAATTAAGACTTAAAACCGATTAAAGAATGGGCCACTTAATTAAATACAAGGGTTACCTTCACCCTCTCTCTTCTTCTTCACAGAGTCACGAACCTAGGGGTTTTGTTACAAATCCTCGACATGAACAGCACTGGAGATCCCGGCGAATCGACTGTACTCGACTTCCTTTCTTCTTCTTCCTTTGCTGAAACAATCCCTTATCCTGTGATTTCCCCTTTATTGCAGATCTGATCCAGCAACCTTTCTCTACTTATTAACCCCAACGAACCTCTTGACGAGCACCCACGAAATAAGTCCGTCTCGACTCCCCTTTCCTTTCTTAACAACAACCAAAACCTTTCTTTTTTTTTTGTTGGTTACCGAAATCACCAATAATTTTTTTTTTGGATAGATTAGATCTTCCCTAGTTCATCTTTAGGAAATCCATCGATGAATGCTAAGTTTAATCTTCCCCACGATCACCGTCAGTAGGGTTTTGGTTCTTGCTTTGTAATATGCTATCGAGCCAGGCGAATCCTTTCTCTGATACGAATTGACGCAGCGGAAAAACGATAAAATTCTAGTTCATCGCCTAGAATTGAAGAACACCAAAATAACTCTCAACTAATGAGAAAACTCAAATATTATTAATCAAAAACTGTATTGAATTCTTCCGATAAATTGTCTACTACATCTCTTTATATAATAATAAGGTTCCCTAAACTTATTAGAATTGTAATTGAAAAGAAACTTCAAATCTAACAAGGAAACTGCTAAATAATAAAAGAAAAATACCCAAATAATAAAAATTTCTAGGTAAAATTTAAAAATTACTAAATTCCTAATTAAAGCTAAAATTTAAGACGGACCCACGAAATCTGTCCTGCATCAGGATGGGTTTCTTACTGCTGCCTCCATACTTAACTATGTGCCTTCTTAGTCAGTTATGAATGACTGAAATAGAGTCACAAGATATCTATTTGATTGAGAATATTTATCCTAGCATTGGCGACACTAACAAGGATCTTGATCCATTTTGAGATGGAGGCAGCGAGGGTAGGAAATTAGTTTCTCATCCTCTAATCGTTGAAGATAGTAGAAATGATCTTCATCCTATTGGGAGTGTACTATTAGATCCTCAATTTAGTGGGATTATACCAGATAGTGGGAGTGTACCATTGGATAATCAAGATTCCCAAGTGCGCCAGAGTAAGCAAGGAAATATTTCTGTCATCATTTTTTGATTGAAGTGGATATTTTTATGTGTACTCCAGGATATAAGGAAAAACTTACTTCTTTTGTAGAAGCATTTTATTCATCTGCTAATGATAAATGGATGGTTGTTATACTAAGTGAGATAAACTCAATGGAGAAGAATGAAGTTTCGGAGTTACTTGATCTTCTACCAGGGCATAAGACCATTAGAAACATGTGGTTGTCATCGCATTTGTAGATGACGGACATGCTTGAAGAAAATTATGTGCTTGGAGTTAAAATCATAAGAGATCGTTCAAAGAAGTTTTTTGGTTTGTCTCAATAGAAGATCCTTGAACGTTCTCGCATGCACCACTCTAAACCCATAGAAACTCCAATGGAAAAAAGATGCTCATTTAGCCTAGATCAATGTCCTAAGAGATCGTATGTCTAAATTACCTTAAATAGCTGCAATAGGATGTCTGATGTACGCTATGTTGTGTACTCGACCAGTTAACAGTTTTGCAGTGGGAATGGTCAGTTGTTTTTAAAATAATCCTAGACTAGCTTATTGGAAAACGGTAAAGATAATTTTTGATACCTATGTGGTACAACTGACCTTGTCTTATGTTACTATGGTGGTAACTTGAGACTAAGATGTTTCAGTTTTGCTGATTGGGGCAGTGACCAAGACGAGCGTAAATTTACATCGATTTAGGCTCCAGAGTAAAATCATTTCTTGGTGCAGCAAGATGCAGACAAGCATTGCCTTATCCACCAACTATTCAAGAAGTTGTTTGGTTGGGTAATTAGTGTTCTTAGTAATTGTTTGGTTGAGGAAATTCTTACTACGACAAGGCGTTACAACCAATTGAAGTAGACAAACTCCTTCACTCAAGAATTAGAGAGAGAAAGTAAGAGAGTTCTAGAAAGAAGAAAGTGAGAGAGAGGATTCTCTGCTCAGAGGAGTTCTCTGATCTCTAGATCAGTTGAGATTAGTTCTCTTTAGTTGTCCTCAAATGTGAGTTTTTCACTTTTATTCAACCTCTTAGCCAATCAGTGATGAACAATTGTCTTTCACTTTATAAGTGTTTGATAGTTGTTTAGTCCTTTCTCGTCTGGTTATCTTTCGGAAACCTCTTTTAATTAGTGAGAAAGCTCTTTTCTCATCAGGAAACCTTGATCTGAATATGTGCTATTACATTTTGCCCCCATTTTCTTAATACTATAAGTAATATTAAGAAAATTTCATTGAGAGAGAAAAAAATTTAAAAATCCTTTTTTTGAATGGGATGTTATCCCTCTTTCCCACCTCCCTCCCCCTAAAAAAAAGAGAGGTCTCATTGATTGTTCAAACTTGATTTTAAATTTCAATTTTTGAAAAAAATTTCGTTACTTTAAACTGTTCGTCCTTTTAGGCACGTTTACAAAGAGTGGATGATCGTCTCTTTTAGGTCTAACTCCCATTCTTGTTTAAAAAGCCATTTCTTTCCTCTTCTCTCCACTTTTAGGGTTTTTCGATTTTGCCTTCCTTTTCCTATTCAAACTTTCTGAGAAAACTTTTGTTTCTTCATTTGTAAAAAAAGAATGGCGAGGAGAGCTCTCGATGAACTAAGAGAGAAATTTAAAATCCCTCTTGATGTTAGACTTGAATACTGGAAAGTGCTTGATGAAGGCACTGATGAGGGTGATATCAATATAACTAAAGGCCAATTAGAGGATGATCTTCGTTTTCCATTGGATCCCCTTGTCCAGGAATTCCTCAGCTTATGTAATCGTGCCCCTGAACAATTCACCAGGAAGACATATGCTTTGTTGAAATCTTTTATGGGGCACAACCAATCAAAACCTCTTGGTTTTAATTGGCAGTGGATCTTGGAATTTTACCAAGTCCGAACGAAAAACAAAGAGACCTACAAGTACTTTTACCTTGTACGAAGGTTGAAGAAGATGGGTTTAGTGCAAGAAAGCCCCATTTTGTCGTGAGTGGAGAAGGAATGGCATTCGTGCTTCTTAATTGTTGGTGGAGATTGGGAATTCAGGACCCCTCGTCCTCTAGTAGGTTTTGCTCAGACCCACCCATTTCATCTATCAAGGTTTGTTTTCTTTCGGGTTTTTATTTGTTTTGTTTGATTTGTGATTTTTCCTCCTTTTTTAGGGTTTCTATTTTCTTAAATTGTAATTTTTGTGTCAATTTATTTGCTATAGCCGTTGATGTTTCACTTTCTGGTTCTTCTCATGGTGAAGAGAAGAAGATATTGAAGAAAACTCCTGCTGCTAAGAGTTCTGTAGGTTTGAAATCTTCTCAAATTCCTAAAAGTCATTTTTCCTCCGCTGATTCTGTTACCCTTGACGTGGATAGTTTTGTTGTTTCTGCTGAAAAAGTTTCTTCCAATGTTAGCGATGTTGTAAAGAATCAAACCCCGTTGCCTTCGGTTTTGACTCCCAAAGCTGCCCTTTCCTTTCTGAATATAGAATTGGAGGATTTTGAAAAAATTGAAGAACCTTCTTGGATTTTTCCCCCAGTGAATGTTTTTGATCCTTCAATTTTGATTTCTTCTGTTGTTGCTCAAGTTTCTACATAAAAAAGGTCTGTCAAACCTCCTCTTGTTCCTTCTCCAAAACATCATAAGTACTCAGAAACTTCTTCTGGTGAAGTTTCCAAATGTTTGTTTCTAAAAACTCGATCTCAGAGAGTTATAAACATGGAAGAAGTGTTTTCGCCTTCTTTTATGTATAGCGATTCTTCTATCTCTGTTAAAGACTCCTATTTTCAGAATCTAATGTTGAGCAAGTGAATTTGTAGTGAAATTTTGCTTCCAAAGGATAAGGAAAGTGTAATAGAGATGCTTGTTCCTAATCTTTTCGAGGATTTGTATCTTCAATGGTACAAAGTAAGTTTTTATTTTTCTTTTTTCCTTTTGTGGTTTTCCCGCAATGCTTCTTTTGGTTTATTTTTGGTTTCCTTATGCGTGAAAGATCTTTTGTAGACTGGTGGCTTTATTCATGAAATCGAGCATAATTTTACTTGTGGTTTGAGGAAATCAAGAAGGGTTTTCTGGCAAAAAAGCGTATTGAAGTTCTTGAGTAACAGGCAACAAAGAAAGATGCGATGTTGAAACAATTAGGACAATTAGAACTTGATTTTAGCTCTGAGAAAGAACCTGTTTGTGAATTGCACGAACGTGTAAAAAACTGGAACAAGAGAAGAGTGATTTACAATCTCGTTGTTCAGAGCTGTCAGAGATGAATGAGAACTTAAAGCATGCCTCCCGTGTGGTTGTGATAGATCTTCAGTCAAAGCTTTCTCAGCAAGCTGTTGTAGCCAAGGCTATGCTGGAACTTAAATCTGTTGATCTTAAAAAGGGGAAAGGAAAGCTTATGGAAGAGCCTATAGAGGTTGTAGAAGATACCAATCCACCTCAGAGCCCAATTCAAATCAATGATCCAAAGCTTCTAAAGTATTTATATCGCTTGGTTGTAGAGTCAAAGTTTCCTCCATCACCTCCTGCTGATGATCTTGATTGAAGCAAGGTTTCTTTTGCTTTTAACTTGCTCCTCTTTACGTGGTAGTTTGAAACACTTTTTTTTTGTGACTGGGCAACCAACTTTTAGTTGTTTTTGTTGTTTATTTTTGATTCTTTTGGTATAGTTAAAACAATTTCTATTTTCTTGGTTATTTTGGTGAAAGAGGTTTCTTTCTGCTGCACTTGTATTGGAAACTTTGTTTATATTTTTACGCTAAGTGCATAGACGAGGTTTCTTCTTTGATGCACTTTATGCTTGAAATCTTATTTTATGTAATTGTTTGTGAAAGCTGCAAGTTTCTGTATTATTAAGTATTAGAAGAGGTTTCTTTTGGTTTGCTCATGTGTTTTTTACTCATATGCTGGAAACCTTATTTTTATTTTTGAACCTCAATTATGTGAAGTTGTAAGAAGAGGTTTCATTTGGTTTCCTTTTATGCATATTTGCATATGCGCTTGAAACCTTAAATTGTTTTATGTATCTGTTGTTTGCACGATTTTTATTGTTTTTCAAGTATTGGCAGCTATTCAACTTCAAAATTCTTCACTAAAAAACTTTTTCTTTAACCTGTTTTTGTATATATTCCTCTTTTCTGTCAGCAATACTATTGTTTTCCCAGTTTTGAAAGCTATCTAGCTTCAAGACTGTTATCTAGAAAACTTATGTTTTTGTTTTTATTTTTTTTCAATGTTTGACAGGGTAATCCCTAAAAAGCTTTATTTTTGGTTTTTTTATAGGGTATACCTTAGAAACCTTTAGAGACAAGGACCTTTCAGAAAATTTTGTTTTTAAGTTGTTGGGTTTCAAGTGTTATACTTGGAAACATTTTTTATCCAAGGTTTATTTTTAAGGAAAACCTGGAAAACCACTGATACGCATTTTAAGTCAAGGAAAAGTATAAGAAAGCTTCTTCAGCGACGATGTAATTCTTGGGCAATCATGGAAAACCAATTCAAAGCATTACATTTAGGAAAACCAATTCCTGGAAGACCTTCCTGCTTAGTTTAATTGTAGGGAAAACTTGAAAAACCAATAATCTAAGGAAACAACCGAGACCCAGCCCGGGATCCTTTTATGGTTATCATTCAGGGGAAAACCAAAAAGCTAATATTCTTTCAAAGGTTGTCTCCAAAGACCCAGCTTTGGTAACCTTGACTCCATGGTTTAAATTGTAGGGCAAACCAGAAAAACCAATATTTCTCTATAAGTGTTCAAATATCCAAAGAACTACGTTCTTCAAAAACCTTATAGTCTACAGTTTCATTCTTTGGCAAACTAGAAAAAACAATCGATGAAGGTTTCTAAACTATATCTTTCTTTGTTTTACTTATGTTTTTTAGATCATTGGTAAGGTTTTATTTGAGGGTAAACCAGTAAACCTTTAAGACAATGGTTTAATTATAAGGTAAACTTAAAAAACTAAATAACGCCAAGGTTTTAATTTTTGGGTAAACCTAGAAAACCAATTTAGTGTTTGATTTAGAATACTTCTTTATTTTAAGGATAAAACCTTTTCAAATGAAGTATTCTCCATGGTGATTCAAAGAGATTACCTTCTACAGTTTTCAAAAATAAGCACCATGACCTGCCTTGCTTTCCACCAAGTATGGTCCTTTCCTGGAAGCTCCAAGCTTTCCTGAATTTGGCTCTTCTCGACAAGGGAAGACCTTTCGAAGAACCAAGCCTCCTGGTGCTAATTCTCGAGGTTTGACCTTTTTTGAGTATGCTCGCAGAGATAATTTTCCAGTTGTAAAATAGCTTTCTCATGCAGCTCTTCCAATGTTTCTAAGCTGTCGACCAGTCTTTCAGAATTGTCTTCCTATTTTCGGAATATGGTTCTTGTGGTAGAAATCATAGTTTTAGTAAGGATGACAACCTTCGTGCCATAGGCAAGGGAAAATGGAGTTTCCTGTGTGGATTTTCGTTTTGTCGTTCTGTAAGCCCATAAGACTTCATGTAAATGATCCACCCATTTCCCTTTTTTTGTAGCCAGCTTTCGCTTGAGATTATCAAGCAGTGTTTTGTTAGTGGCTTCAGCTTGACCATTCCATTGTGGGTACCTTGGTGCTGAAAACCTTTAGGATGTTTCCTACTTGTAAAAGTTAATATATTTTTATCACAGAAAGCTTGTTTATGAACAGCTATTTGTACAAAATTTACCAACTTTGTTGTATTTTGTATTGTTTACAAAGGTCTTTCAACTTTGTCCCTTTGAACTGCATTCCATTGTCAGCCGTAATGGCTATTGGAAGTCCAAACCTAGAATATTATGCAGCAAACTAGTGATTTCAAAGTGTAGAAAGCTCTTAATGAAAACTCTTGTTTTTTCTTTTCGAAAGCTTTATTCATGACCAGTTTTATGTTGCTTAAAATCACAACTAACCTACAAATGATTTGTTCCTAAATAAATCTTCTTACATTGTGCTCAGTAATTTGGGTGAGAGGAACAACTTCGACCCATTTTATAAAGTAATATGTTCCTTCTAGAAGGAATCTGTGTCCTCATTGAGCTCTCAGCATTGGACCAACAATGTCTAAGCCCCATTGAGCAAAAGGCCATGGGCTTAAAATGTTGCTCTGTTCTGCTGCTGGTGCATGTATCATTTTGGCATGTTTATTTCAGACGAGAGGTTTCTTATTTCTTTGAAAAAGATTTTTTCCTTTTTGGTATGTAAAATTTAGTATAATTTACATGCCTTTGATAGGATTCACAATGCCTTGTTACTCGTTCTGCATGTTCTTGCATATATGGTGAGAAATACCCCTGTGAGCTTGCTTTCTGGGCTAATGACCTTCATCCAGAGTGGTTTCCATATGCTCCTGAATGAATCTCATTTAATATGCTTTCTCCTTGTTCTTTCATGACGCAACGAAGTGACGGACCTAGGAAGGGTTTTCTGTACATTTCTTTCTCAAGAATCGTGTATCTCATTGCTTTGACTTTAATTTTATGTGCTTCCTTTTTTTCAGCTAGAAGCTTTCCGTTGACAAGATATTGTATTATTTCCATCATCAAACTATTTTTTGTTTCTTTTACCAAATAGGTTTCGGAAACCAAACATGTTGGTTCAGAAAGAACTTCGACTGGTAGCATTCTTCTTTCAGAGTGTTCGAACATCGAAGCAATGTTTGCCAAGGCATCAGCATACCAATTTCCAGTATGAGGCAGTTGTTGGAAATGTACCTTTGAGAAACTATTCAAAAAGCTTCCTATCACAGCCAAATAATGTATCATACAACATTCTTTGGCTTCAAATTCTTTCTTTACTTGCTTGACCACCAACTGAGAATCACTAAAGATAGTGAATTCTTTAATCTTCAGGTCTTTTGCAATTTCTAATCCTCTAATTACTAGTTCATACTCAGCTTTATTGTTCGTTACAGTGAATTGAATTCGAACTGCTTATTCAATTTTGTTATTTTCTGGTGTAACAACAACGATTCCTGTCCCTGCACCAGAAGTTTTTACTGAACCATCAACGAATATTCGCCAACCTTCTTTTGTTTCACCAGGTATACACATTCTGGAGGTCTCCTTCAGGTTCGTCTTCTTCTTGAATTTCTTCTTCATTTTTGGTGAAATCAGAGGAAAGCTCTAAAACTAGGAAATCTGCTAAGAAATCACCACTTGTCCCTTTATAGCTTATCCGGATACAAATTATATCTCATATGGTGTAATTTGGATAGCTCACTTGGCTATTCTTCTAGCTTTCTAATCTTTCATCAGAATGTGTTTTGATAGGATATTCTACTATTACTTGAATGACATATCCTTCGAAGTATGGTCAAAGTTTCTGAGTAGAAAATACAACTGCCAATACTAACTTTTCTATTTTTGCATATCTGACTTCTGCTAGATGTAAGACTTAACTTATAAAGTATATTGTTTGCTCTATCTTTTCTGAATTTTGAACCAATACAGCGCTCACAGAGGTTTCTGTGGTTGAAATATATAGCGTTAATATGTCTCCTATAACTGGTTTCGTAATGACTGGTGCTTTAGATAAGTATCTCTTAATTTGTTCTAAAGCTTCAGAGCATTCTGTGTCCCATACGAAATTTGCTTTCCTTCGAAGGAGATGGAAGAATGGACGACACATTTAGGAAGACTTTGCTATAAATTAATTCAATGCTGCTAACCTTCTAGTTAGAATCTGAATCTCTTTCTTTGTCATTGGTTCAGGCATATCCATCAATGCACATATATGATCTGGGTGTGTCTCTATTCCTCATTTTGTCACTAAATATCCCAGAAACTTTCCAGAAGTCACAGCAAATGTACACTTTCCTGGGTTTATTTGCATTTTAAACTCTCTTATGCGATTCAATGTTCTTTCTAGATTGAAGATATGGTTTTCTTTCTTTTCACTTTTTACTAGCATCTCATCTACATAAACCTCAATTGTTTCACTAATCATGTCCTTAAATATTTTGTTTACTAACCTCTGATATGTAGCTCTTGTATTTTTCAAACCAAAAATCATAACTTTATAAGACTATAATCCTTTATCAGTTATAAAAGCTATCTTCTCAACATCATATGGATTCATTAGAATCTAATTGTATCATGAATACCCATCCATGAATGTTAACAATTCATAACCTATAATAGCTTCTACCATTCTATCAATATTTGGGAAAGGATATCTGTCCTTTGGACAAGCTTTATTGAGGTTTGTGAAATCTACACAGACTCGTATTTTTCAATTTTTCTTTGTACTGCTACTATATTTGTGATCCAATCTGGGTATTGCACTTCTCGAATAAAACCAGCTCTTAATAACTTGTCAATCTCATCATTTACAGGTCTATAGTATTTTTCAGCAAGCTTTCTTGGACGTTGCTTTACTGGATTGAAACCTTGTTTAATGTTCAGACTATGACATGAAATGTTAGGATCAATTTCTGGCATATCTTCTATCTTCCAAGTAAAGAGATTAACATTAGCTTTCAGTAATTTGATAATGGATTCCTTTACCTCAATATCAAGATCTCTTGCTATAAATGTGATTCTCTTATCTTCTTCACTTCCTAAATTTATTTCCTCAATTTCATCCTTTTCAACTTCAATCTTCTGCTTAATCACAGGAGGGAATTCAGCTTTCTCTGATATTTCAACAGGTTTCTGAAAGCTTTCTTTTACCTCCTCTACTTTCAGTGATTGCCATAAGCTTTCTGGCTTGAGCTTTCCAAGCTCCATGTCCTAACATTCCTAACTCAAAGTTGTATCTCCCTTTAGAACATGAATTCCTTATGAAGTTAGAAACTTTAACCTTTGGTGAAAGGTAAAAGGAATTGCTTTCATCTTGTGCAACCAAGTTCTTCCCAATATAACATTATAAGGAGATGGAGTATTGACTACTAAAAATCTCACAAATGTTAAAACTGGTCCAACCAAAACTAGTAATTCTATTTCACCTTCTAGATATGTATGTGCACCATTAAATCTTACTAAAAGAGCTTTTGAAGTAATTAAATCCTCTTTTTTCAAATTCATTTTTGCGAAAGCTTGCTTAAAAATTATATCAGCTAAACTTCCTGGATCAATTAAAATCTTTCGCACTTCCCAACTATTTATTGTTAATGTAATCAAAAGAGGTTCGGAATCGAAATTACCTTCTTCCTCAGCTTCTTCTTATGTGAATTCGATTGCCTTTGATCCATTCTCTAGCTTCAGAGTTTTGACACTTTCGACTATTCTAGAATGTTCAGAAACCCGCTTGAGTTACCTTTGAGAGGTTTCCATGAATCGAACATGATCTTATTTTGGCTAATATATAATAACATCAACTATTCCTAGTGTGGCTGGAGATTTCTAATCTTCTTCACAGGAGGTTTCCAAATTGTTGAATTCTCTTATAAGGAATTGTTGAAGCTTTCCTTGATAAATCAGTTTCTGAATCGTCATCATTAGATTTTTTACAATCATTTATTAAATGACTGTAGGCTCGGTGATATTTGCAAAATGGAACTCCTTCACCTTTTTCTCCAGTGTTGTTTAGAGGTCGTGACCAATAGAAGAATTTTCATTTTTGATCTGTTCTAGAATGGTTTCTAGTTTGGTGTTGAGTGGAAGGAAAGTTTTCTCTATATCTTTCCATTGCTTCCACTTTTCACCTCTACTACTTTCCGAAACTTTTCTGTGTTTAGAACTTGATTCTCTTTTTCTACTATTTCTTCTTTTCTTTTCTTCTTGCGCGATCTCGTAGATCTTATGGCTACTGTATGTGCTTCTGCCACCAACTTCTTCTTCTAGTGTAGAATACTTTTCAACCTTTACAATCAACTCTACAATTGTTTCAGGTTTCTCCATAACTATACCTTTGTGAACATCTGTTCCAGGAATTATTGCATTCTTAAATGTTATAATCGCAGTTTTTTCATCAGTGGAGTCAATTGTAAGAGTGGCTTAACGAAACCTCTTCAGAATTTTCTCAAGGATTCGCTAGATTGTTGTCTTAGATGAAATAACGAATCGATATCTACCTGACATTTCCTGTTACAGGAATATTGCTCCAAAAACAGCTTGTAAAACCATATTAGAGCATGTTTGTTCAAACTATAAGGAAATAATCCACACATTAGAACCTCATCTCTTTCATAGAGTCCCATCATTTGCTTGTAGTGAAGCAAATGATCAACTGGATTAGATTCACCTTTAAATATGTTAAATTTTGGAATCTGAATCTTTTTAGGTAAAATTACCTGCAACAAGTTGATATACAATGGTGATTCCCTTTTTTTTCTCTATAAGCATCGAGGAAATCCGGTCACTTGTCGGAGTATAAGCATTCCTTATCATTTCAGATAAATCCTTTTTCAAATGAAAATCTTCGAAATCACACCGAGCTTGTGTTCTGAAATCTGCTAGTTCAACTGGCGTCGCGAATTATTCATGTTATTCCACCGGTTTTGGTCCTTGGACCACAAAAGTTGTAGTTTCAGTGGTTAGAAACTCTTTCGAGTTCGTAGATCGCAAAAAAAAATTTTGTAGGAGTTCCGATTGAGTCTGTTGTGTTTTCTGCATACTCGAAACTGGTTAGCATTGGGACAGGATCAGATTCTGGAATCGTCCCTTTTTGTTGTTCCAAATTTGATCTAGTATAAGCAAGTTCTTGCTCGTGTTGTTCGTTGTTCAGAAGTTGTTCTTGTTGATCGGTAACCGGTATGTTCTCGGTTTCTTTAAGAATTTCTTCCTGAGAAGGCTCACCAATCTGCTCCTGTGGTTGAGAATCAACATTCTAAAGAGCTCTTCCTGGCCTTTTTCTGGCCATCTTGGCGATTCTGTCTTGTTAGCTCAGAGAAAAATATAAAGGATGAAGCCAAAATAAATGAGACAAATTCCTTCACTTAAGAATTAGAGAGAGAAAGTGGTTCTCTAGAGAGAGAAAGTAAGAGAGTTCTAGAGAGAAAAAATGAGAAAGAGGATTCTCTGCTTAGAAGAGTTCTCTGATCTCTAGATCAGTAAAGATTAGTTCTCCTTTGTCCTCCTCAATGAGGGGTTTTCACTTCTATTTAAAAACTTGCTAAAGTTAGAAGTCAAGCTCTCTTAGCCAATTAGTGATGAACATTTATCTTTCACTTTATAAGTGCTTGACAGCTATTCATTTTGTCCTTTTTCGTCTGGTTATTTTTTAAAAACCTCTTTTATTTAGTGAGAAAACTCTTTTCTCATCAAGAAACCTTGATCCGAATATGTGCTCCTACACCCATTCAGAGGAAGTTGTACTACTTTACTGTAAAAGCACAATAGCCCGAGTGTATGTGAAGGACCCCAAATATCACTAAAGTCTAAACACATAGCCGTCTATTTTCACTTTTTCGTGATATGGTTGCAAAAGGATAAGTGGTCTTAAGGCATATCTCCACGAGCAGAATGATGGTTGCAATTGATCCTCTGACTAAGCCTATTGCTCGTGATGTGTTCCTATCTCGTGTTAGGAGTATGGGACTTCATAGGATTTGATATGTAAGGACATCTTTTGTTATTGACATTATATATATATATATTATAATGCTATGTTTCTTTATATTTATTTTTGGAATCATATGCTTGAGTGCACATTACTTTTAGATGTCACTGGGCTGAATCGACCCACTCACACGGGTGGTTCACCTTGGCACTGAAATAGCGAGCAAGATGAGACTCCCTTGTTTTTGGCGCTTTAGATAGCGAGTAAGATAATTGCATTGTATCCCCTTAGTTGGAGATAAGATAAGACCTTATAAATTGGTCGATCATAATGTTTCTTCACAATTTTATGAAACCTGAATTATAGCCAGATGTGAGCATTCAGGTAGGCGTTATGAGAGTGACTGGGCTAAAAACTCAGGTTAGGCACTTGTTTAGCTACTAGAATAAGATCCGTATGGCATTCTTTTGTTCGGAATATAAGTGACATACCCATTTTCATGGGATAATGTCATTGCACACATTTTATATTGTATGTGCTTTAGCATCCGCTAATGGGAGCAATGAATGAATCCCCGCTTCGTTGTGTGTGAGCCACTTAGATTAATTATTATCCTATTTATGCCTTTGTTGGCCGAGATTATTTCTAAAGATGACACTTAGTAACGCTACTTTAGCATGACCTAGTACGATGTTTGATGCTGTATTAAGGGGAATATCTAGGAACATAATTAAGTCTACTTGAAGTGGCAGGATGGCCTGGGGAAGACTATTTGGTAATTAATACACCATGTTTTGTGACTCATAGCAGGCGCGCGACTATAGTTTGTCGATATGTCATTAGTACAATACATATTTGAGGTACAATGCTGCTTTCATGAGGTATTAAGAGTACTGGATCCGGTGTAGTCAAACTGTCTGAGGCATATACGAGTTTTTTTCGAGTGACGTGCTTTTGTTAGTTGGGTGATAACTTTAATGATTGCACTCCTATTAATGTATCTTCTACTCGTGAGGTCGCACACTTCATTTCTTGTTGTTATTTTGTACGTATACTGTAATACCGGAGTACTAATAAATAATTAGTATATAATGCTGATGTAAACACAGTACTAATATAACAGTACGAAACTGTTATTACTGTTCTAAAATCAATATATATATTGCGGTACGAAACTGATATATATATATATATAGAGTACGAAACAAGAAAAATAGAGGGTTAGAAGAAGAAAAACAATTGTAGACCGAGGTTAGAATAAATCTATGTCCTTAAGACAATTATCGCCCCACACGGATGCTGATGGAGTAATGGCGTTTATCTCCCAGGACTTCAATGATCTTACGTTCTTATTATTGCAACACTTCAATATACAGGAAGCTACGAACCAAATACTGCAGAGTTTTCTCTCTCACAGACTTATACAGACACTAAAACTTGATGCGAAAATTGAATGAAAAAAAATGCAGACTCTGGACAAATATTTATAGAAGAAATGGTGACTATACGAAGAGCTAAAAAGTCTGTTCACAAACACCTATTCGACCAAACAGATGTATTTGAACGAAAAGACTTATAATGAAAAGAACAGACTCAATACACCCGTTCGAAATAAACCCAGAAACAAAAAAGAAAAAATAAAATTTAGGCAGGAGGGACCTAGGCACAGCCCAGGCCCAACACGAGCTCTAGGTGACCAAACCAAACCAAACCAAGCCCAGCCCAGCCCCGCTCGGGTCGGTCGGATGGACGGGCGGGCGGTGCGCACGCGAGCGCGTGTTTGGTCTTTCTTAGGTCCTCCCCCTTTCACAAAAGTGGGTACCCTTTGGGGCCCAGACCCAAAGGCCAACCAAGGTATATAAGAGGCTCTTGAGGTTCTCAAACTTTTCCAATGTGGGACTATTATTTTTACACAAGATTTGTCCCATTTTCAATAAGGTTATAAAAGGTTCAATTTCTCATTCATCCGAAATCGTTTTTGAGCAAATAAATACTCTACGAGTAACTACTCGACGAAAGGAACGTAACCCAGTGATTTATTTTCACAAATTAGATGTGGGTCCCATAAAAAATCATGCTTAAACATTGCTGGTCAAAACTGAATTTTTCCAACAATCCCCCACATGAATGGAAATTTACTAAACAAATGCAATATGAAGATGCAGACGATAGAGAGAGTAAATAATTAAAGTTACAGCATTAGGAGAGGTAGCTTGTGACTTTGAACCTTCCATAGTAAGTTACTATCGGATTTACTAGCTGATCAGTGAATATAGGTCTTGAACTGTTCAGCTATATAGAGTAAACCAAGACAATAAAACTCACACTGTTTCTTTCGAATATCTTTGGTTCTTAGGGTTGTGCTCATTGTGGCCCTGAACAACTCCTGGTATTCATGAGTGCTTTTAGAGAATATAACCTTTATAATTCTCATAGAAGTGGCTACATTTCTCACTAATATAGGTGATTTCCTATTAAAAGTAACCTGTCTTACTCCACTTAGTATAATAAGATATGGGAATCATTAAAAGCATTGCTTATCCTAACTCACAGTACAGGAAACACTGTTTCACATTTATACCATAGGAATGAGTAGGAGACTTTAAAACTCCACAGTGTTATATTTGAATTGCACATAATTTATGTTGTCCTTTTGAACCTAGATCTTGGGATCTCCAGTCAACTAGGTTGGGTTTCCATTATGAAACTCTTAGATTATAGATATTAAACCCATTCCCCTCGATAATTTATCTACTTGCTCTTTTGGTAAACCTTTAGTAAATGGATCCGTAAGGTTATCTTTAGATTTTATGTAATCTATAGTAATTATTCCATTAGAGCAATTGCTTAACAGTATTATGTCTACAACGTATATGTCGAGACATACCATTATAAATATTATTGTGTGCCCTACCAATTGCAGATTGGCTGTCACAATGTATACTTATTGCAGGCACAGGTTTTGGCCAGACTAGAATATCCTCTAAAAAATTTCGAAGCCATTCTGCTTCCTCTCCAACTTTATCTAAAGCTATAAATTCAGATTCCATGGTTGATCTGGCTATACATGTTTGTTTTGAGGATTTTCATGATACGGCTGCTCCACCAATTATAAAGACACATCCACTTGTGGATTTTGAATCTTTTGAATCTTAAATCCAATTGGCATCACTATATCCTTCTAATACTGCTGGATATTTAGTAAAATATAATCTATAGTTTTTGGTATACCTTAAATATCTTAAAACCTTGACTATTGCTTTCCAATGGTCTGGATTACTCGTATATCTACTCAATTTATTGACTGAGTATGCTATGTCAGGCCGTGTACAGTTTATGATATACATTAAACTCCCTATAATTCGTGCGTATTCTAACTGTGCTACGCCTTGGCGAACATTTTCATTAAATGTTAGTTCGTATCTATAGGAGTTTTTGATATGTTGTTATCATTCTTGCTAAATTTTTCAAGAATTTTCTCAGCATAATGTGATTGAGACAGAATTAATCCATCTGAAGTTCTAGTAATTTTTATTCCCAGTATGACATCTGCAGTACCTAAATGTTTAATATCGAAATTACTAGATAACATTTTCTTTATAGCTTTAATAACATTGATAATACTACCTATTATAAGCATGCCATCTACATACAGACATACAATAACATATCCATGTTTTGTGTTTTTTGCATAAACACACTTATCACATTCATTAATTTTAAACCCATTTGACATCATTACACTGTCAAATTTTTCATGCCATTGCTTCGGTGTTTGCTTTAAACCATAAAAAGATTTAACAAGCTTACATACTTTGTTTTCTTGTCCAGAAGCTACAAATCCTTTGGGTTGTTCTATATAGATTTCTTCTTCTAATTCACCATTTAGAAAAGCAGTTTTAACATCCATTTGGTGAATTTCTAAATTATGTAATGCTGCAATTGCGATTAACATTCGAATTGATGTTATTCTCGTAACTGGTGAATACGTATCAAAGTAATCTACTCCTTCCTTTTGTCTGAACCCTTTAGCCACTAATCTGGCTTTATATTTGTCAATAGAACCATCTGGCTTCATTTTCCTTTTGAAAATCCATTTACAGCCAAGTGGTTTATTTCCTGGTGGAAGATCCACTAGTTCCCAAGTATGGTTTTGCATTATGGATTCTATTTCACTATTAATAGCCTCTTTCCATAATGGAGCTTCTGGAGTTGACATTGCTTCTTTAAAATTTTGTGGCTCATTTTCTAATAAAAAAGTTAGAAAATCAGGACCAAAAGACTTAGAGGTCTTAGCCCTCTTACTTCGTCTTATTTCTGGTTCCTCTACTTGGTGTTCATTTTCTATATCTTCTTGAATTGTATTTTCTTGACCATTTCTGTCATTATCTATAACAGAATCGTAAGTTCTTTTAAGAGAACCTTTTCCTTGTCTTTCTTTACATGGAAATAAATCTTCAAAGAATGAAGCATTCCTTGATTCAATAATTGTATTTACATGTATATCTGAGATTTCAGATTTGTGTACAAGAAACCGATAGGCACTACTGTTTTCTGCATATCCTATGAAAATACAATCAACAGTTTTAGGTCCTATTTTAACCCTTTTAGGAATAGGAACTGCTACTTTGGCTAAACACCCCCACACTTTGAGATATCTGTAAGAAGGCTTTCTTCCTTTCCAAAGTTCATAGGGTGTTTTATCCTTTTTCTTGTGGGGTAACTTATTCAAAATATGATTCGCAGTTAGTAATGCATCCCCCCACAAGTTCTGAGGTAATCCAGAACTTAATAATAATGCATTAATCATCTCTTTTAGAGTACAATTTTTACATTCTGCGACTCCATTTTGTTGGGGTGAATATGGAGCTGTAGTTTGATGAATTATTCCAAATTCAGAACATAACTCAACAAAAGGTGATTCATATTCCCCTCCTCTGTCACTTCTTAGAACTTTTATCTTTTTGCTAAGTTGGTTTTCAACCTCAATTTTGTAATGTTTAAACATTTCTATTGCTTCATCTTTGCTTCTTAGCAAATATACATGAAAGTACCTAGTACAATCATCTACAAAAGTAATGAAATACTTTTTACCACCTCTGGTTTGAACTAATTTTAAACCACAGATATCACTATGAATTAATTCAAGTGGTTTTGTATTTCTATCAATTGACTGGAATGGTGTTCTAGTTAATTTTGCCTCTACACAAATTTCACATTTAGAATTTGAGTCAATGCCAAAATTAGGTAATAAGTCCATGTTAATTAGTCTTCTCAAAGAATTATAATTAACATGTCCTAACCTTGCATGCCAAACATTAAAGGATTCAAGCATATAAGCAGAACTGTTAACTTTATTGATAGCATGGATTATAGTCATTACATTCATTTTAAAGAGTCCATCATTTAGATATCCTTTCCCTACATACATCCCATTCTTAGTTAACACAAATTTTTCAGAAACAAAAACTAATTTAAAACTATTCTTGGACAGCAGAGATCCTGACACCAAATTCTTGCGAATATCTGGAACATGTAGCACATCGTTGAGAGTCAGTTCCTTCCCTGACGTCATCTTCAGTACCACCTTCCCTTCCCTTCAACCTTCGAAGTTAATAAGTTTCCCATGAACAGATGTTCTCCATTAACTGCATGATAGGAGGTAAACATCTTCTTGTCTGCACAAATGTGGCGAGTAGCACCAGTGTCTACCCACCATTCTCCAGGATTGCCAACCAGATTGACTTCAGAAACAACTGCAGATAGGTTTATATCTGAAATGTTAGCAGCCAGTTTTTCGTCTTCGGTCATGTTTACTTTAGAATTCTTCTTCTTGGAGTTGTCATTTCCATTCTTGTTGCGGCAGTCTTTAGTACGATGCCCATATTTGTTGCAGTTGCAGTTGTAGCATTTGCCTATGAATTTCTTGAAGGAACCTTGATTCTTGCGTGGACCAGCAACATGTTTTCTTTTCTTGTCCACTTTCTGTCCTCCCTCAACGATGTTAGCCTTGGATTCATAAGTTAGTTTCTCAGAATTCTTTTCAGCAATACAACTGTCTTCTTCGACTCTAAGTTTTAAAATCAGATCCTCAAGGTCCATTTCCTTATGCTTGTGTTTAAGGTAGTTTTTGAAGTCCTTCCAAAATGGAGGTAACTTCTCTATCATGGCAGTCACTTGAAAGGATTCATTAGTCTCTATCTTTTCAGACTTGAGTTCATTAAGAATGAGTTGAAATTCTGAAACTTAGGTTATAATAGTTTTATGATCAGTCATTTTAAAATCCAGAAATCTACCAACTATGATTTTCTTCATACCGGCATCTTCGGATTTATATTTCTTATCCAGGGATTCCCACAACTCTCTTGCTGACTTAATTGGACTATAAATATTATACAATGAATTGTCCAAACTATTTAGGATGTAATTCTTGCAGAGGAAATCGACATGTTTCCATGTCTCAACTACAACAATAGATTGCGCATCTTTCTCTTGTTCAGAAAGAGAAGGGCAATCTTCATATAGGAACCTAGCAAGATTGAAAGTTGTGAGATAGAACAGCATCTTTTGCTGCCATCTCTTGAAATCAAAACTACTAAATTTTTCTGGTTTTTTCGCTGGGCTAACATGAGTAGGAGTAGAACTTTGAATTGCATAAGCCATTTTTCTATCTGTATAACCAGAAGAAATATTATGTCAGTATACTTAAATAACAAGATAATTGTCTTAAGATTGTTATTTTGTACGTATATTGTAATACCTGAGTACTAATAAATAATTAGTATATAACACTGATGTAAACACAATACTAATATAATAGTACGAAACTGTTATTACTATTCTAAAATCAGAATATATATAGCAGTACGAAGCTGATATATATATATAAAGTACAAAATAAGAAAAATAGAAGGTTAAAAGAAGAAAAATAATTGTAGACTGAGGCTAGAATAAATCGATGTCCTTAAGATAATTATCGCCCCACACGGATGCTGATNAGAAGGTTAGAAGAAGAAAAATAATTCTAGACTGAGGCTAGAATAAATCGATGTCCTTAAGATAATTATCGCCCCACACGGATGCTGATGGAGTAATGGCATTTGTCTCCGAGGACTTCAACGATCTTACCTTCTTGTTATTGTTGCACTTCAATATACAAGAAGCTACGAACCAAATACTGCAGCGTTTTCTCTCTCACAGACTTATACAGACACTGACACTTGATGCGAAAATTGAATGAAAAAAAATGCAGACTCTGGACAACTATTTATAGAAGAAATGGTGACTGTATGAAGAGCCAAAAAGTCTGTTCACAAGCACCCATTCGACCAAACAGATGTATTTGAATGAGAAGACTTAAAATGAAAAGAACAGATTTAAAATTTAGGAACTAGGGACCTAGGCACAGCCCAGGGCCAACACGAGCTCTAGGTGATCAAACCAAACCAAGCCAAGCCCAACCCAGCCCGATCCGGTTGGACAGGCGGGTGACGCGGTAGTCTTGCTTGGGTCCTCCCTCTTTTACAAAAGTGGGTGCCCCTTGGGGCCCAAACCCAAAGGCCAACCAAGGTATATAAGAGGCTCTTGAGGTTCTCACACTTTTCCAATGTGGGACTATTCTTTTTACACAAGATTTGTCTTATTTCCAATAAGGTTATAAAAGGTTCAATTTCTCATTCATCCAAAATCAGTTTTGAGCAAATAAATACTCTACGAGCAACTACTCGACGAGATGAACACAACCCAAGATTTATTTTCACAAATCAGATGTGGGTCTCACTCAAAATCATGCTTAAACATTACTGGTCAAAACTGAATTTTTCTAACACTTGTATGAACAGATGAGTGGGCAAGAGATTGAGAGAGATTGATAGATGGTTACGCCATATGTGGTCGAGTGGGAGATGTTAATATTTGGGTCGAGTCAATCGTGACCCGAACCAATAATCCATGACCCGTTAGTTACGACACACTTATGTAGTTGGAGTTATACGCCACATCATAGGTAATATGGGTTGTTCAAGTAGTTTTTGTAACTACCTTGTACTACACACACACATATATATATATATATATTATATTGAGAAAAAACTAGAACGACTCTCCCTAACCAATCTATGGTTTGTACATGAGTTTTGAGTGAGAAAAACTCCATCTTCTCTCTCTTGCAATCTTCACTAAGATATCACCATGGTCTTGGGATTTAAGGGTGTGAATCAGTATGATTAACTCTTGTAGTTAATTCTCTAATCTTTCACGGTGACCGAAACTTATATGGAGATGAACTCTTAATTGTGGAAGACGTCGGAAGGCTTGTAACAACAACCAATTCCTGGATTAGGATTTTTCGGCTAAGGTAAGTCCTATACCAGAATTATTCTTAGAAGTTTACACAATCTATTGTTAAATCTTTCCATAAGGCTAACTAAAATGAGGAAGGGTCTGGGATTGGAACTTATAACCTTGCCAATGGAAGGCTGGCCTTCCAACCACCTTGTGGTAGTCTTACTAATTATGAATGTAGAAATTCAAAATTAGAGAAAATCATTAGATTCATTAATCGTAGGGTTCTAAAGTCCAAATCCTCTGTCCCTCCCTGTCCCTATGCTGACTTTGTATTGTGGGGCCCACATTGGGATGATTCAAGGACATATTTTTGTGATGATGTTCTTTTCATCATAGAGATCTTCCTCACAAAAAGTAAATGCATTCTATAATCTATAATCTTTAACCCCATCAAGAAATAGTTGAGAATCAACAGCAAAATAAATATTATTTTTATTATTAATTTTAGACACTTTTGATAGCATTTTAATTGGGTAAAACATTTTGAGATGGGCTGATTTTTTAAAAGGTTTCTTAGACTTTTTAACACCGGCATCAAGAAGTAACCCTCTAGTTTCTAATATTCAAATGTGCTTCATATCATATTTTCTATAATTAAAATTTTAAAATCAAATGTGTTGACCCACATATAACGTGGGTGAGATTACCCACCATATTATTGGCGGGGACTAAAGCGGTTGCTTGCTACAGTACGGGTGGAGTGAGCCCCCTAAGACATTAAGAAAATGGCTAAAGTTGAAGAGAGAAAGAGAGGAGTGACCGTTCAGTTCCCTCCAATGATTTGGTACGGTCTTCCTGACCTACCATAAAAATGGGTTTAACAAAATTGCACTTAAAAATGCATTTTTGTAAGTGGCTTTTGTTTTTTACCCAAACAGACAGAAATATCCCCACCCTTCAAATGAAATCTCGCGCGCACCCCATAGTTCAAATCTTTACACCAAAACCATTTGGAGGGTGTAGATGATTTCTGTCTGCGGGCCATAGAAACCTTGTTGGAAATACAATTGTAAAATCCTATAATCGCAAAACCAAATTTTACTGAAAACAAGAGGAACTTGCTGGGATGAGTCGCGGACTAGGTCGCTCTCTTTAAGACGATTCGCGGCTCTGCCCAAATGTGCAAGCAGTTTCTCAGTCATGTCGTCCCCAGGATAAAACAGCCCAGAAAACCTTCTGTCTCAATTCCTCTGCACGGTGGGAAATCGGAATACTAATACACTTCAATTCTTACTCGGGAACAATTTCAGAAATTCTAGAGTTTTTATCAGGGAGGAAGACTTGTCAAGTTTTTCTATTTTATTTCAGTATAAGTGTTGTCTATTTATAGATCAACACCCAACTGTAAAAAAACGACAATAAACACTGTAGCACAACAGCTATAAAATGGCCATAAACACTGTAGCACAACAGCTATATTTTTATTTCGAGCAAGAACAGATAGAGTTGTGCATAAGTAGAGGTATTTGTCAATTTGAACCTTTACTTAATGATGAGGCTCTCAAAGTATAAGAATGTAGAGTGACATTAGTCTTGAACTCTAATTCGATTAAATATACTTCAGTTGCCAAAACACACATAATTCTACTAGTGTAAAGTTATAAAGCCAGCACTTTTCAGCCATGTGCTACAATCCCGGTCATAATGAATGTTCTAGAGAATTTGCCCAGAATTCTCATAGGAAGCGGCCACACTTCCACATTCATATAGGTGAGTCTATCAAGAGTACTCTTGCAGCTAGGTACTCCACTAAAAAAAGAGATATAGTCCTCATTAAGAGTTAGTAACTCAACCTTAACCAACTTCAGGATGTCATGCTAAGGGATGGAATCTTATATTAGCATGATTCTTTCTATATCATCATATGACTTGTTTTTCCCTTTGAACCTATATCTTGGGATCTCCAGTCTGTAGGTAGGGTATCTATCACAAATGACTCAATTCTCAATGGGCCTAAGTCCCATCCCCTTCGAGGTGTTCCACACCTTTTCCGTGCTAGTCCTTTCGTCAAAGGATCAGCCAGGTTCACATCAGTCCTTACATAATCCACTCTAACAGCACCAGTTTTGAGAAATTCTCTAACTGTGCTGTGCTTACGACGTATTTGTCGTCTCTTGCCATTGTAATAATGGTTCTGAACTCTTGCAATAGCCGCGGTACTATCGCAGTGGATTAAAATGGCTGGTATCGGTCTATCCCACAAAGGAATGTCTGACATTAGGTTTCTCAACCATCCTGCCTCTTCACTAGCTGCTGCTAGTGCTATTAGCTCAGACTCCATAGTAGATTGAGCTAAAATCGTCTGTTTCTTGGATTTCCAAGAAACTGCACCGCCAGCTATGTTAAAGACATAACCGCTGGTGGCTTTGGAGTCTTCCGAAAGGGTGTTCCAATCGGCGTCACTATATCCTTCAAGGACAGCGGGAAACTTCTGATAGTGTAATCCTAGATTCACGGTTCTTTTCAGATACCGCATCACTCTCTCTATAGCATACCAATGCTCTATGCTAGGACAACTAGTAAACCTGCACAAAACTCCCACTGCATAAGCAATGTCAGGCCTAGTACAATCAGTAGCATAACGAAGACTACCAATAATACTAGCATATTCAGTTTGTCTAATACTATCACCAGTGTTCTTAAATAGTTTGACACTAGGGTCAAAAGGAGTGCATACAGGTTTACAATCAAAGTAGTTGTATTTCTTCAAGATCTTTTCAATATAGTGAGATTGATCTAGAGAAATTCCAGTTCTTGTCCTAGTAATTTTAATTCCTAAAATTACACTAGCTTCACCCAAATCTTTCATGTCAAAGTTCTGACTAAGTAGTTTCTTAGTATCATCAACAACAGATAAGTTGGAACCAAGAATCAATAAATCATCCACATACAGACAAATAATAGTGCATATATTATTTTCATACTTATAGTAGATGCATTTATCACTTTCATTAATTCTAAAACCATTTGAAATAACTAGGTTATCAAATTTCTCATGCCACTGTTTTGGTGCTTGTTTAAGACCATACAATGACTTGTCCAACTTACAAACTTTGTGTTCTTGTTTATTAACTACAAAACCTTCTGGTTGGTCCATATAGATTTCTTCTTCTAATTCACCATTTAAGAAAGCGGTTTTAACATCCATCTGATGTAAAACTAGATCATGCACTGCAGCTATGGCAATTAAAACACGAATAGAAGTAATTCTAGTCACAGGAGAATAAGTATCAAAGAAATCTATGTTTTCTTTTTGTCTATATCCTTTAGCCACTAACCTCGCTTTGTATTTCTCTATTGAACCGTCAGGTTTCAATTTTCGTTTGAGAATCCATTTGCAACCTATTGTTTTGCAGCCTGGAGGTAAATCTACTAAGTGCCAAGTTTTGTTAGATTCAAGAGAGTCCATTTCATCATTTATAGCTTCTTGCCAAAGATCAGCTTCTGAAGAACTGAGAGCCTCATTTAAGGAAGATGGATCTCCTTCTAGATTAAAGACACAAAAATCAGGACCAAAGTTCTT
Source organism: Macleaya cordata (assembly GCA_002174775.1). Lineage (NCBI taxonomy): Eukaryota > Viridiplantae > Streptophyta > Magnoliopsida > Ranunculales > Papaveraceae > Macleaya > Macleaya cordata. Next base: position 73,268 of record MVGT01002872.1, on the reverse strand, counting down.
CTCGGTCCTAGCTCTCTTGCTTCGTCTAGGTTCAGAATTAGTGTCCCTAGATTCTTCATCTCTAGGTTCTTCTATTCTAAGTTCTTTGGTGGTTACATTACTAGGTAAGTAACCCCCACTATTCTTAGATTTAAATGGAAATTTATCTTCGAAAAAATCGACATCAAGAGATTCAATTATTACTTTATTATTAAGATCATAAACCTTATATGCTTTACTGCTCTGGGAGTAACCAATAAAAACACACAAATCTACACACAATCGTAAGGGCCCAACTAGCTCATAATCAGATCGGCGAAATTCGTGCCCAACTCCGGCTGACTACGAACGGTTAGCCGAATTCACAACCTAGATCATTAGACTTTTATGCTTGACCATTTCATCGGTGCACAAAAATCAGGCATCCTCGGCCTCGCCATTCGACCGCAACCGGTTTCTGGCGAGGAAGGGCATTTGTAGACGCCAAATTTTTGCACACCCCGGGAAAATACTCGTTTTGGCCATACCTCGATTTATGTGCACAATTTAATGAAAATCGGTTTGATGTGACTAAGAAGGCTTCACTCCACTCGTCCAGAATTCGGCCCAAGGCCGGAACAAGAAGAGAACCAAATCTCGAGGAATCCCGAACCGGTTCAGTCGAAGAAATATGGGATTTTCTTTTTTAACCCCAGGCGTCGCCACGTGTCGCGACAGGGTCGATCCACCCCAATTTTTTCCCAAACCATTTGTTTTTGTCTAAAAAATAAATTTTTGAGGAATTTTTGTTTAAAAAATTAATTTCAAAATGGTGGGACCCATTCTCATTTTATTTTTTNCCGTGGTGGCCATGCACCCCTATCCTCCTCCCTGTTTTCCTCCCCAAAACAGGGAGGAAGTATGGAAAAGGAGATGGGGATTGAGAGAGAGAGATAAGAGGGATCGTGAGGGAGAGATGGACAAAAAGGGGGACTGAGAGAGGTCGATAGATTGAGGGAGAAACAGAGGGAGAGTGGAGAGGCAGATTGAGAGAGAAAGGAAACCGAGAGAGAGAGGGAACAGAGAGAGAGAGTTGAGCAGAGAACAGAGAGGGAGAGCAGAGATCAGAAAAAAATAGAAAGAGAGAGAGAGAGCAGCCGAGAAGAAGAGAAGAAGAAGAAGGAAGAAGAGGAGAAGAAGAGAGAAGAAGAGGAGAAAAAGAAGAAGAAAGGAGAGAAAGAAAGAAGAAAGAAAAAAAGAAAAAGAATCTTCTGTAACAGACGCAGGGAAGGAGGGAGGAGGAGAGAGAAAAAAGAAAAAAAAAGGAAAAAAAGTAAAAACAGTAAAAAAAGAACTCATATCTCATGTAACGAACAGGTGGTGTAACGGTGCTTTATTGATTCAATGAAATTTTGCATGCAATTTTGACGGTAAAAATGTCGTAAATATAAATTTGGTGTCATGTGATTTTTAGCATGTGTTGCATGATATGTGTAAACTTTGCATGAAATAATTAATGATATGCATGTATGCAACATGATGTTTATGTGAACATGGGTTAAAATCTTCGCATTAAATGTTTTGCATGCTACATGCATGAAATGATCAAGCATGTGACAATGTGGTATTTTTCATGTAGAGCATGGAACATCTTTTTCAACATGAGTTAGTACTAGCATTTTTGCCACGTTTAATATGATTGATATCGTGCTTACGACATCATCGTTTTTTTTTTTTTTTTGCAAATGCATTTTTGCCAAATGAGCCTTACTTGCACTCCCATCCTTGTACTTAAAGTTTTGAATCATAAGTTGCTTTAACTCGCTTGTTTACTGATTTTAAGTAATTAGTGACTTATATCTGTGTTTTAATTATTTTGCCAGCTTTAGATTTAAACACTCAATAAGCCTCTGAATAAGCTATTGTGGGCCTGTGGGCCCGTCCCTTCGTGGTGGGCCCACGAACCCTGCTTTCTTTTCTCCTATTTTCAACCTTCGAGCTCTCTATCGGTTGCTATGAGCTTAACGACTCATTTCTCGAGCTTGGGCCTAAGGGCCCGCCNAGGAGAGAAAGAAAGAAGAAAGAAAAAAAGAAAAAGAATCTTCTGTAACAGACGCAGGGAAGGAGGGAGGAGGAGAGAGAAAAAAGAAAAAAAAAGGAAAAAAAGTAAAAACAGTAAAAAAAGAACTCATATCTCATGTAACGAACAGGTGGTGTAACGGTGCTTTATTGATTCAATGAAATTTTGCATGCAATTTTGACGGTAAAAATGTCGTAAATATAAATTTGGTGTCATGTGATTTTTAGCATGTGTTGCATGATATGTGTAAACTTTGCATGAAATAATTAATGATATGCATGTATGCAACATGATGTTTATGTGAACATGGGTTAAAATCTTCGCATTAAATGTTTTGCATGCTACATGCATGAAATGATCAAGCATGTGACAATGTGGTATTTTTCATGTAGAGCATGGAACATCTTTTTCAACATGAGTTAGTACTAGCATTTTTGCCACGTTTAATATGATTGATATCGTGCTTACGACATCATCGTTTTTTTTTTTTTTTTGCAAATGCATTTTTGCCAAATGAGCCTTACTTGCACTCCCATCCTTGTACTTAAAGTTTTGAATCATAAGTTGCTTTAACTCGCTTGTTTACTGATTTTAAGTAATTAGTGACTTATATCTGTGTTTTAATTATTTTGCCAGCTTTAGATTTAAACACTCAATAAGCCTCTGAATAAGCTATTGTGGGCCTGTGGGCCCGTCCCTTCGTGGTGGGCCCACGAACCCTGCTTTCTTTTCTCCTATTTTCAACCTTCGAGCTCTCTATCGGTTGCTATGAGCTTAACGACTCATTTCTCGAGCTTGGGCCTAAGGGCCCGCCACCATGCCAAGCCCACGGGCCTAGATCCATTTTTCCAGGGCCCAAAGCCCATCACCATCACTCGGGCCATTAGAGCCTATCCTCTTCCTTGTGGGTCCTAGAACCCACATCCTCTCATGTCGGGCCTAAGGGCCCTATAACTAGCCAAACCCTAAAAACAAAATATAATAGAGATTAAGGTCTCTAGTATAGTTCACCCTAGGGTTAGGCTCTGCATGCTTGTAGCTTTAGGTTGCATTAGCCTAGGATTGTGTGTTGTTTTCGAGGGTATGTAGGGTTTCACTCGCTGTAAAATTCCTATTCTATCCTTGCCTTTGTTTTACATGTCTGCTTCCAGATGGATCACATTTAGCTTAGAGGTCTTCATACATATAGAGTCAAGGTCATCCTTAATCAGATTAGGAATCTTTAGATACCTTCGTGCGGTACTAGAGCATAGGACATGCATCATTCGCGTCTCACCAATGCGCGCATTTCTCAGGCACACATGCATTGTGTGATCCCCTTTCGTCTCTGGGTACGCCCTATGTTGGATGTTATCCCTCTTTCAGATTCACGCCTAAGGACTGAATATGCCTTTCATCGTCTTTGAGATACATGCCTACGGGTCGAGTCTGCTATCATCATCTTTAACTCTCAGCTTTGGTCGTCTCTGAGAGTCGCTACCATCGTCATCTTCGGGACACTCTACTTTCGCCGTCTTTGAGAGTCCCAACACTCGTCGTCCTTCAGAGCCACGCCCAAGAGCGTCCATGGATCTGTCTTTGAGATTCTCCGCTTTCGTCGTCTAGGAGATTCGCTACTATCGTCGTCTTTGAGGTTCACGCCTAAGGGATGAACCTGCCTATCGTCGTCTTCGGGACACTCTGCTTTCGTCGTCTTTGAGAGTCCCAACACTCTTCGTCTTTCGGACCCACGCCCAAGAGCGTCTATGGATCTGTCTTTGAGATTCTCTGCTTTCGTCGTCTTAGAGATTCTCTACTATCGTCGTCTTTGAGGTTCACGCCTAAGGGCTGAACCTGCCTACCGTCGTCTTCGGGACACTCTGCTTTCGTCGTCTATGAGAGTCCCAACACTCGTCGTCTTTCAGATTCACACCCAAGAGCGTCTATGGATCTGTCTTTGAGACTCTCCGCTTTCGTCGTCTTGGAGATTCTCTACTATCGTCGTCTTTGAGCTTCACGCTTAAAGGCTGAACCTGCCTACCGTCGCCTTCGGGACACTCTGCTTTCGTCGTCTTTGAGAGTCCCAACATTCGTCATCTCTCTGATTCATGCCCCGTAGCATTAATGAATCTGCTTATCGTCCTCTTACAGATTCACGCCCAAGAGCGTCCATGAATCTGCTTTCTTCATCTTTGTTGGTACGTGGATACAAAGTACGTCCACGTCACTGGCTTTTCGTTGTCTTTGTCTGTACGTGGATACAAAGTACGTCCACGTTATTTGCTTCTCATCGTCTTTGGGCACATCCTATGTTGTATGCGATCCCTCAGTGTATGGTGCATACAACACCATATCACATGTTTGAGTGTACGTGTACACATTGCACGTATCACACCCCTTGTTTGCTCGTGGATACAAAGTACGTCCACGTCATTGTGCTCTTAGCACGTAGGCCTATCGATGGAACGCGTCGCTTCCTTTGCTGCATTCAGACAGATGGATGTATGCATCTTTCGCCCCAGAACTATTTGATCAGGACACGTAGATTTAGGGGGCTTACATACTGTAGTGCAGTTGTTTTTGTGTATGTAGCATAACTTAGTATCGATCATATATTTCCCTAAAAGTCTTTAATCGCGAAGTAGAGGCCGTTCTCACGGACGGGCAGTTGTTGAGTGCCTAACACCTTCCCAACGCGTACCTAGATCCCCTTATCCATTATCTCTATACCGCAGGCCATCTACTTTGGACTATCGCCATGGTTTTCTCAAAAAACTAGATTTAGGTCGATTTTCCAAAATCTCGGGTCCTGATTCCCATAAATCAGGTAGCGACTCCTTACATATCACATTCATACCCTTTCTGAGGTGGGTGAATCCAACTTATGCGTTTCCCACGCACGAGTTTTTCTCGCAGCGTGGTGCACGTCAGATTTTGGCTCCACAAACTGGCGACTCCACTGGGGATTTTAGGGATCNATAGATTTACTCTCTTTGAACCCCTAAGAGCTCTACTCTTTCAAGAGCAAGAGAAATAAAAACTTTGAGGGGAATCCAAGGGCTCTTCTTTCTAGACTAGTCCTCCTCACCCACAAAGTGACAGCTCATCTAAAGGCAGAAAATGAAAAGAGGAAGAAAAGAGAATGAGATACTCATAAAGGGTTCTTCTTTTTAGATTGACCCTCTCGGCCATCTTCCAACAGAGAAAAGCTTGTTCCAGAGTGACATGATGAAAGGAAAGAAATAATCATCTTAACTAAGAGAGGGAAGGGTTCATCTCCCTAGATTTACCCTCCTACATCCCTCAAACTATTTAGCTCATTCAGGAGCAAAAGATGAATATTCTTTCAGAGAACTATCCTGAGGATTCTTCTGCTGTAGAATTACTCGTTCAAGTTCCTCAAAAATTTATCGCTCAACTAGGAGCAAAATATTCCACAACCACTGTGCGAATCAAATTTCAAAAATCGGTCTGAAAGTTCAAAGTACTGAGTCAATTGACACATGCTCTCAATTTCAAAATGGAACCTCATAGGTCGTTCACGTGCGCCAGATGCATGTGTCAAATTTCCAAACATGGCACTTCAAAAAAGGAACCTCATAGGTCGTTCACGTGCGCCAGATGCATGTGTCCAATTTCCAAACATGGCATTTCAAAAAAGGAACCTCATAGGTCGTGCACGTGCCCCAAATGCATGTGTCCAATTTCCAAACAATGAAATTTCAGAAAATGTACCCACTGGGTCGTTCACGTACATCAAATATGTACGTGTCCAATTTGAAAAAGAACCTCATAGGTCGTCCACGTACGTCAAATATGTGCGTGTCCAATTTCGAAAAAGGAACCTCATAGGTCGTGCACGTGCACCAAATGCATATGTCCAATTTCCAAACCATAGAATTTCAAAAAATGTACCTATTGGGTCGTACACGCACACAAGAGTATCCATTTTTTAACAAAAAAGGTGGTTGTATTTCAAAAGAGGTACCTTCCTGGTCACACGCGTGTAAGAGTATGCACGTGTCCCTAAGGGGTCGTGTGAGCTGAAATTCACCTGAAATCTAAACTCTATTTTTGGGGCATGCGAGGTAATCAAGGCCCACATAAAATTTTTTCAAGAACAAATCGCATTACATACTGCTGATAGGGATCAACTAGCTATACACAGAATCCTATCCCGAGCAGCAGATTGATCCAGGTGTCTACATGATCTCCGAAGAATCAGAGTTGGACGACACAGCAACCTCAAGCTTGAGAAGGATGACGGCCGAGGAGTACATAGCATCGAAGACTCAATGGGCAAATGCAGAGGAATATCGTGCAGCCTTCAAACCTCTGAGCAAGAAGAGGATAAGAGAAGAATATCGCAAATATCTCCCTCCTTGTAAGAAGAGGATGACAGCAGTGCAATTTCGAGCACGCCTTCAGCCTGTTCGAAAGAAAAGGATCACACTCAGCGCAGATCACCTTATCACACAGGTAACAGAAGCGTCTCCTCAGACAATCAATAACCAGGCAGACATTGACCCCGAAAGGTCAAAAGGAGAATCGCCTGAAAGCTTCCCAGGTACGCAATGGGTCTATATGATCTCTGAAGATATGGACCTCTAACCTCATCTCTTTGTCCGTTCAGTTAACGATAATCTTGCTGTCGATACGCCACAACATTGGGCACCCAAAAAAGAACAACCTGAATCAATTCGAAGAATGGGCATCCTCGTCTGAAGAGGAAGAAGTGTGGTCCCCAACAAGTTTTGTTTCTACTTTGAGTTTTCTATTATTTTCAAAAAACCAAAAAAATCAAAATATTTTCAAAAACTACAAAAAAATTGAAAACTCAAAAAACCAAAAATATGTTTTGTGCATAAGTGATTTTGAAGAAGAAATATGTAACCTCGAAATTGGCAATGAATATGAGTGTGAGCCCAAAAAAGACGACTGCGTCGCCATCCAGGAGGAAATGCCGGAGGAGATCCAGGAGTTGCTTGATCGTCATGAAGATAGGTCACCATCGACGGAGGAAGATTCTGAATTGATAAACCTGAGCTCTGAAGACCAACCTCAGTTGGTGAAGATTGGTACCACCTTGTCTCTAGATGAACGAGAGGCTATGATCAAGTTGCTAAAGGAATACAAAGATATCTTTGCTTGGTCATAGGCTTCCTACTTATCCTGATGCTAAACCAGAGCTCAAAAGATTGAGACCTGAATGGACAGTGAAGATCAAAGAAGAAATCTCCAAGCAGTTGGATGCAAAGTTCCTGGTCCCAGTTACATATACAGATTGGTTAGCTAACATTGTGCCAGTACCCAAGAAGAATGGAAAAGTTCGAATGTGCATCGATTACAGGAACCTCAACAAGGGCAATTCCGAAAGATGACTTCCCATTACCACATATCGACATACTAGTCGACAATGCCGCTGGCCACGGTTTGTTGTCTTTTATGGATGGGTTCTCCAGATACAATCAGATCAAGATGGCAGAAGAGGACATGGCGA
>MVGT01002872.1:51808-64528 GCA_002174775.1 Macleaya cordata | reverse complement strand
GAATGGACAGTGAAGATCAAAGAAGAAATCTCCAAGCAGTTGGATGCAAAGTTCCTGGTCCCAGTTACATATACAGATTGGTTAGCTAACATTGTGCCAGTACCCAAGAAGAATGGAAAAGTTCGAATGTGCATCGATTACAGGAACCTCAACAAGGGCAATTCCGAAAGATGACTTCCCATTACCACATATCGACATACTAGTCGACAATGCCGCTGGCCACGGTTTGTTGTCTTTTATGGATGGGTTCTCCAGATACAATCAGATCAAGATGGCAGAAGAGGACATGGCGAGGACATCGTTCATTATACCTTGGGGAATATATTGCTACAGAGTAATGCCGTTCGGACTTAAGAATGCTGGAGCTACTTAACAAAGGGCCATGACCACTCTCTTCCATGACATGATCCACAAGGAATTAGAGGTTTACGTGGATGACATGATTGCCAAATCAGAAAGAAGAGAGGATCACATTAAGGACTTGACCAAGCTCTTCAAGCGTCTAAGGAAATTTAAGCTAAGGCTCAACCCTAGTAAATGTGTATTTGGGGTTAAATCAGGGAAATTATTAGGATTCATCGTCAGCCATAGAGGTATCGAAGTTGATCCAACCAAAGTGAAGGCCATTGCAGATATGCCTCCACCTTGCAATGATAAAGAGATTCGTAGGTTTCTAGGAAGGATTCAGTACATCAGCAGATTCATAGCTCAACTCACGCCCATTTGTGAGCCCATCTTCAAATTGCTAAGAAAAGATGTTCCGAAGAAATGGAATGAAGATTGCCAGAAGGCATTCGACAGAATTAGAGATTATCTACTGAGCCCTCCAGTGGTGGTCCCGCCTATCCCGGGAAAACCTTTGATCCTATACATCTCTGTTACTGACACTGCAGTGGGAGCAGCTCTAGAGCAATATCATGAAGATAGTGGTAAAGAAAGAGCAATTTACTACATCAGCAAAACTTTGTCCGGATATGAGGTAAAATACACACCTTTAGAGAAGACTTGCTTCGCGTTGGTGTGGGCCGCGAAAAGGCTCAGANCATGCATGAAATGATCAAGCATGTGACAATGTGGTATTTTTCATGTAGAGCATGGAACATCTTTTTCAACATGAGTTAGTACTAGCATTTTTGCCACGTTTAATATGATTGATATCGTGCTTACGACATCATCGTTTTTTTTTTTTTTTTGCAAATGCATTTTTGCCAAATGAGCCTTACTTGCACTCCCATCCTTGTACTTAAAGTTTTGAATCATAAGTTGCTTTAACTCGCTTGTTTACTGATTTTAAGTAATTAGTGACTTATATCTGTGTTTTAATTATTTTGCCAGCTTTAGATTTAAACACTCAATAAGCCTCTGAATAAGCTATTGTGGGCCTGTGGGCCCGTCCCTTCGTGGTGGGCCCACGAACCCTGCTTTCTTTTCTCCTATTTTCAACCTTCGAGCTCTCTATCGGTTGCTATGAGCTTAACGACTCATTTCTCGAGCTTGGGCCTAAGGGCCCGCCACCATGCCAAGCCCACGGGCCTAGATCCATTTTTCCAGGGCCCAAAGCCCATCACCATCACTCGGGCCATTAGAGCCTATCCTCTTCCTTGTGGGTCCTAGAACCCACATCCTCTCATGTCGGGCCTAAGGGCCCTATAACTAGCCAAACCCTAAAAACAAAATATAATAGAGATTAAGGTCTCTAGTATAGTTCACCCTAGGGTTAGGCTCTGCTTGCTTGTAGCTTTAGGTTGCATTAGCCTAGGATTGTGTGTTGTTTTCGAGGGTATGTAGGGTTTCACTCGCTGTAAAATTCCTATTCTATCCTTGCCTTTGTTTTACATGTCTGCTTCCAGATGGATCACATTTAGCTTAGAGGTCTTCATACATATAGAGTCAAGGTCATCCTTAATCAGATTAGGAATCTTTAGATACCTTCGTGCGGTACTAGAGCATAGGACATGCATCATTCGCGTCTCACCAATGCGCGCATTTCTCAGGCACACATGCATTGTGTGATCCCCTTTCGTCTCTGGGTACGCCCTATGTTGGATGTTATCCCTCTTTCAGATTCACGCCTAAGGACTGAATATGCCTTTCATCGTCTTTGAGATACATNGTCGCCTTCGGGACACTATACTTTCGTCGTCTTTGAGAGTCCCAACATTCGTCATCTCTCAGATTCATGCCCCGTAGCATTAATGAATCTGCTTATCGTCCTCTTACAGATTCACGCCCAAGAGCGTCCATGAATCTGCTTTCTTCATCTTTGTTGGTACGTGGATACAAAGTACGTCCACGTCACTGGCTTTTCGTTGTCTTTGTCTGTACGTGGATACAAAGTACGTCCACGTTATTTGCTTCTCATCGTCTTTGGGCACATCCTATGTTGTATGCGATCCCTCAGTGTATGGTGCATACAACACCATATCACATGTTTGAGTGTACGTGTACACATTGCACGTATCACACCCCTTGTTTGCTCGTGGATACAAAGTACGTCCACGTCATTGTGCTCTTAGCACGTAGGCCTATCGATGGAACGCGTCGCTTCCTTTGCTGCATTCAGACAGATGGATGTATGCATCTTTCGCCCCAGAACTATTTGATCAGGACACGTAGATTTAGGGGGCTTACATACTGTAGTGCAGTTGTTTTTGTGTATGTAGCATAACTTAGTATCGATCATATATTTCCCTAAAAGTCTTTAATCGCGAAGTAGAGGCCGTTCTCACGGACGGGCAGTTGTTGAGTGCCTAACACCTTCCCAACGCGTACCTAGATCCCCTTATCCATTATCTCTATACCGCAGGCCATCTACTTTGGACTATCGCCATGGTTTTCTCAAAAAACTAGATTTAGGTCGATTTTCCAAAATCTCGGGTCCTGATTCCCATAAATCAGGTAGCGACTCCTTACATATCACATTCATACCCTTTCTGAGGTGGGTGAATCCAACTTATGCGTTTCCCACGCACGAGTTTTTCTCGCAGCGTGGTGCACGTCAGATTTTGGCTCCACAAACTGGCGACTCCACTGGGGATTTTAGGGATCTAACTCGAAAAGCAATTAAAGAATTTTAGGGATTTTATGATCATACACTTCTCAGGCTTGCACACACACACTGCACGCACCCATTCATTTGCATTTGCATTTGCATCTCATATTCTTTANTGGCTCCCACCGTGAAGTTCATCCAAACTCACATCATCTGCAGATATGGAGTGCCTCACGAAATCATCTCAGATAATGGTCCGAACTTCATCGGTTCTGAGGTACGCCATTTGTTTGACAAATATAGGATCCAATACCACAACTCGTCACCTCACAGCTCACAAACTAATGGTGCGGTGGAGGCTGCCAACAAGACATTAGTCAAGATCTTGAAAAAGATGACTGTGACTTATAAGGACTGGAGCGACAAGTTGCCATATGCGTTATGGGCCTATCGCACCTCAATTCGAACGCCAACAGGGGCAACACCATTCTCCCTTGTATACGGAATGGAGGCCGTGCTTCCAATTGAAACGGAAATTCCAACTCTCAGAGTTCTAATGGAAGGAACCGAGGATGAAGCCGATTGGATCTAGTCCAGGGTAGACGCTTTGAACCGCATTGATGAGAAAAGGATAGACGCAGTATGTCATGCATAGTCTTACAAACAATGGATAGCCCGTAGCTTTAACAAGAAGGTCCGACCAAGAAACTTGAGCGTAGGCGACCTTGTGCTCAAAGAAATCAGGCCCGTAGATCATTCTGACGCAATGGGCAAATTCAAACCCAATTGGGAAGGTCCCCACATCATTAAGAACATCCTTCCAGGGATGGCTGTCTGATTGATAGATCTTGATGGGATTGAGCATCAAAGGCCTACAAATGTGGACCAACTCAAGAAGTACTACGCTTGAGGTGACCACTCGAATCTTAGACTAGGGGCAAGTGAAGCCGACAGAGGTAAAAAAATGAGGCATTTCTTTGGCCGATATCCAAATTTTCAAAAAGAACCTAGTTGAAACTTCATTGTCGCTACAAAACGGGTTTGAACCTAAGCCTTTCCTTTGTACATAACAAATAATCCCCTCTCTAAATCGGAGAAGTTTTATCTTCTCGTTTATACATGTGTTTCTGCCCTAGGGGCAACAATATCCAAAAATCCAAAAAAAATCAAATATCAAAAAACCCAAAAAAAAATATAGAAAACCCAAAAAGATTCAAAAAAATCCAAAAAATTCAAAAACATTGAAAAAATTGAAAAATCAGAAATCCAAAAAATAGAAAATAGAAAATCCAAAAAAGCAAAGCAATAAAATGCTCACAAGCCCTGAGTTAAGCAAGGGGTAGTAGTAAAAAGAGGAGAAACCTTGGAAAGTCAGACTCATCAATTTTTCGAGCCTTTATCCTTTCTTTCTAGCCGACCTAAGCCACGCTACAACCTACAAGACCTCATGGACCCTGTGAGTGACACGAATCTTTGGTCAACGAGAAGGGTCGTGAACCTCCAAAAAAGGAAGAAGAGAAAAAAATTCAAGAATAGAATTCGTAGTCTGAAAAATAAAGACTTGAGAAAATTTGATCCGCATTTGTGAGCTTTGAAGTGCAACACCCTCAGAGTCAGAGCACTAGTCGGCAGACACAATTAAAAGAGCACTACAACATANAAGGACGTCTTTCAGAATGACAGTCCTTCCAGAAGTAAACTTCAGTTCCACCTCTCTAGTTCCGAGAACATTAGTGGTGTGAGAGTCTCCCAACAATACTTTCTTATCATCAGATTCAACATAATTTTTGAATAGGGACCGATCATAGCAGACATGACGATAAGCGCCAGTATCTGCCCACCACCCTTCGGATCCACTTATCAGATTGATTTCTGATATCATTGCCACAAGTGGCTCTTCAGTTACGTTGGCCTATGGAGCAGGATGACGTTTGTTACTTTTATAATTACGGGCCATATGGCCTGGTTTGTTGCAGTTGAAACATATAAACTGAGCAGACTTAGAATTCTGTCCATTTCTTGAAGGGGGTTGATTCTGGTTCTTGTTCTGATTAGGCTTTTGGAAACTCTTTCGGTTCTGGTTCGGCTTTGTGTTCTGTTTGGTTGGTTTCAGACTAGCTGGAGTCTGACTTTTATTGTTTGAAACAATAAGTATCTCTTCTTTCAGATCTTGTTTCCGCGCCTCCTCCTCAACCCTCAACTTGGTGATCAGACTTTCAAGTGAGAAATTTTCTGTTATATGATGCAAGGTACTTTTAAATTCCTTCCAACTTGGTGGTAATTTGTCTATCATAACAGCTACCAGAAATTGCTCATTATGTTCATCTTATCAGCAAAAATTTCATTAACTATTTTCTGTAACTCATGAGCCTGGGTGACAACGGATTTTTCATCCACCATCTGAAATTTCAGATAGCGGCTGACAACATATTTTTTAGACCCAGCTTCTTCAGTATCATATTTTCTCTGAAGTGCATCCCAAACATCTTTAGCATAGTCAAAAGTAGCATAATATTCATACAAATCATCAGATAATGCATTCAGAATATAATTTTTGCAGNGTTACACTTCTTCAATATAACACATCATGATTTATATATTTTTTTTTATTTTTGGTTCGGTAACCACTTCCGATTTTTGATCCTTGGTTCGGTAACCACTTCCGATTTTGATCCTTGGTTCGGTAACCACTTCTATCGATAGCGGGATATCAATCCCTCTGGGAAAATCACAGTCCCGATCAGTCCGATTTTTTATCCTTGGTTCGGCAACCACTTCCGAATTTGATCTTTGGTTCGGTAACCACAACTATCGATAGCGGGATATCAATCCCACTGGGAAAATCACAGTCCCGATCAGTCCGATTTTGATCCTTGGTTCGGTAACCACTTCTTTATCATAAATAAGCGCATTAACTATATGTTAGTATCAATTTAATGTTTAGTAAATTCTACTAAACTTCCATTGCATACTAATTCCTTAATGTTAATGCATCTAAGCAACAAACAAGGTATATGTAAGGCATACAAAATTTTTTATCCAGCCATTAAGTAATTAGCAAAATTTAGAAAGTAAATTAGGCCAAAGTAGTACCCACACCCATGTAAGACCTAATCCCTAAGCTCTGATACCAATTTGTAACACCCCAAATTCTGAATCACGGNAAGTATTCATAATCGTATCCAAGCTAAGGGGTCTGATTGCCATGTTTCTGCACTTTTTCAAAAAAAACCTTGTCCGGCGAGGAGCCTATGAAGATAAATCTAGGACGCTAGGGCATGCTTTAAATGGCTCTGGTTTAGGTGTCTGAGGAAAAAATCCCCAAAGGATAAGAGGGGTTTACAAAATATTGCGCATCTATCGCATCAGTTTCAGAAAAATTTTCAAAAGACGCGTATGTTTTCAAAACCTTGTCTGGCAGGAAGCCTATGAGGAAAAATCTAGGATGCTAGGGGCATGCTTTGCATGATTTTGGATTTAGGCATCTGAGGCAAATTTCCTAAAAGACAAGCGCATTTTTTTTTTTAAAAAAAAAAAACGCATGAAGGGTCATAATAGTTGGCATGTGGAAGTCATCGGCTTTGGCGCAATTGATGGGTTTGTTGAACACTAATCGATGAATAAATAACAAAGGTGCACATATTCCAAACTCACTCCATTTATTTCATCTTATCTATGCGGTGACTAACAAGTTTGGCAGGGATGGCACTAACACCCCCTAAGGAAAAAAAAGGGCCTATCGTTTCCTCTATATCCGTCAGCAGCATCGTCTGCAGGTGCTAAAGTGAGGAAGGAAGTACGCCACTGACAGTATCCCTCCACACGTATAGGATTCTCCACCGGAAAGATCAGTGGCTCAATCGAAAGTCGCAAATGCCAAGTGCGAGCGGTGGAAATAATGATGCGAGAGGTAACAGGAGCAGGACTAAAGAAATGACCAGAAAGATCTGGTACAGGCTGATTAATTCTGTATTGCCTGAGAATGAGAAGCAGGCAATAAAAGGTCCTCTGTGTAAAGCTCAAGATCGACACGATGTTGTGACCATATGTGTTTAGAAACTCCAGACACACAGGCCAATAATGAAGATGCCAGTGAATAGCCCTGTTGGACAGATGTTGTAACCAACCTACTGTGTCTTCTTGTTGATGCTCATGATAGCCACGCTCCCGGTGAACTCGGATCACATTCAAGGTCAATACCCGATTCCCGATTGCGCGATTGAGTCGCAGTGTTCCACAAGCCATATCTTCAAAAGAATCAGGAAGGATTAATACCCTAGTAGTGATGAGAAGGCCAATGAAAAGAGCTCAAAAAGGAGAATACCTGAAGCAAGTAGAGGCTACACCGGATCTGCCTCGTCTCGGTGTAAGAGTCTAAGCTGTCGAAAAGCTCCCCCAAAATAGCAGGCACATAAGCCCGACCCACTCTAGCTTGCTGCANTAGCCATTTAGTAGGAAGTAAGCAATGATGTTTGTTGTTATTTTATTTTCTTTTTGGGATGTGTTTTGAATTTATTAAAAAGTGGTTTACCTATTATATTTGTTTTGGGCTTAACCCATTTGGTAGGATTAGTACTGATTTATGATTTTTGGTTTGGGATTAGTAAGCATTAGTTCAAGCTAACCCTTTTTTGTGTGGTTAGGTTTTGTTTTAGGGTTATAAATTATAAAGGAACGGAGGAGTCTCGTGACACATTTTACACGCAATAACAAAGAGAGATCTATCTCCCAAAGGATGGCTCTATGGGGGAACACACTAACCCCCATTTAAACGAAACTGAACTTGCACCCTAAATCCGATGGTTTGTGTTACTTGGCCATATTTATACTATATTACTAGGATTTGTTAATGTATGCCCTTAGTTACATGTTCAGGTTAAAAGGTTAGTGCTTTGTTTAGTTCCCCGGAGTTCTCCAAATGGAATGGTTTTTTATAGGTATGTTATTTTTAGTATTTGAACCATATCTAGAAAAAATCAGCTCAATCATAGACCTCTAGCACCACGAATACTTAATCTACGCTTTAATAGTGTAAATGAACGGCTGACATTTAAAGTAATTTATTTGGAGGATTAGAAATCTCTAATTGAGCTGATTATTGGGGAACATCATATAAATAATGTTAATATTACATATACAAAAAATTAGCTGATTTGAAGAACTCTAACTTGAAAAAAAATTTCTTAAAAAAATTACCTTATCGTATGCCCTTAGGGCACACGTTAACATGACACTATAGCAGAAACTTTTATGCTGATGTGACAAACTCAACATGTAGAGTGCCACATCAGCTTCTATTGCCACAAGTCAATTTTTAATTAGCTACTATAATAAATAGCTGTATTAATAATAGAAATTCTCTCTAGAAATTTGTTATTTATAAGGGTGTTTTTTATGGTTTAATCCCACTTTCATGTTCTAATTAGAGGTTAGTCCCTTTTTTNGGCACTTGCCCAGAAGCGCAATGCACAATGCCCGACAACGAACCTCCGGATCCTCGCATGGGCAGAAATGACGAACAAGGTTTTCAATATGCACCCCATTTGGAAGAAAGACATGGTCAAGGGAGTGGCGATAGCGCCCGCCCAAGAAGCGGCTAAAATCTAGACGGGAAACTCCGCCAGGAGGAAGAGTGAAGAGAGGACCATCTGAGGAAATGCCAAGAATTTTGCTAAATTCTTCAATGGTGGGGCACATGTCGTAGAAATCGAAACGGAAGATTTGAAGATCACGGACCCAACAGGTGGCTGCCGCCCTCAAGAGGTCCATGTCTAATTGGAACCCCACAAGGCTAGAAACATGTCCGAGGCGGTGAACTAGGATGAAGGAATGCTCGAAGTCATCAAGACTGTGCACCCAAGCATGGAAAGCCTCCATTCTCTCAAAAAAGGGGTTGCAGAAGAAAGAAGAACGAGATAGAAAAGGATTGGTGTAGATGTCATACCTTGAAACACTGGGTATCTGTAGAACTCGGAGGGACAAAGAGTGGGTTTGCTTAAATCCTCACATAAAAGCACGTGAAAGGTTTGAAGAAGCACATGAAAGGTTGGAAGGGCAACCTACCTCCACTACCCCCATTTATGATGAAGTAGAGACAAAGAAACTAAAGGCACATATAAGCATGTGATGATTGTCTTCTCTCGAGGAAAAGTGAGGGGAAGAGTGCACAGGGTGCAAAAACGTATTCAATAGGGGAAATGATACAGCCAGTTCATCTCTCAGTTTTTAGTCAGTCAAACAAGATCAATAAAGAAGATGAAGTGTTGATATAATTGAGTGGGGTAAAAACCCTAGCACGACGCACGAGTCCCTCGGCGATGATAAAGCAAGAGATCTCCCCTCGCCATCTGGGTAAATTAAAATTACTAAAATGGATCTTTCAAAAGGAAAAATGATATGGTTTTCAAAATCATCTTTTAAACCACACACAACCCGGCAAAATGCCGAAGAATTACGAACCACTCCTCGCCATGGCAAAGTTGGCAGGAGCATGCATGTCCAGCGATCGTCCGACCAAGGGCAACAAAACAACACAAATCTACACACAGTCGTAAGGGCCGAACTAGCTCAGAAGCAGACTGGCAAAATTCGTGCCCGACTCCGGCTGACTACAAACGGTTAGCCGAATTCACAACCTAGATCATTAGACTTTTATGCTTGACTATTTCATCGGTGCACGAAAATCAGGCATCCTCGGCCTCGCCATTCGACCGCAACCGGTCTCTGGCAAGGAATCTATAGACGCCAAATTTTCCCACATCCCGGGAAAATACTCGTTTTAGCCACACCTCGATTTATGTGCACAATTTAATGAAAATCGGTTTGATGTGACTAAGCAGGCTTCACTACACTCGTCCAGAATTCGGCCCAAGGCCAGAACAAGAAGAGAACCAAATCTCGAGGAACCCCGAACCGGTTCAGTTGAAGAAATATGGGATTTTCTTTTTTAACCCCGGGCGTCGCCACGTGTCGCAACAGGGTCGGTCCACCCCCAATTTTTTCCCAAACCATTTGTTTTTGTCTAAAAAATCAATTTTTGAGGAATTTTTGTTAAAAAAATCAAATTTCAAAATGGTGGGACCCATTCTCATTTTATTTTTTAAATAACAAAAAAATTTTGAAAAAAAATAATAAAGAAAAAANATAATCTTTATTATTATTATTCTTAATCAAATATTTAATAAAAATAGTAAATACTAGATAAATTTTTGTGTACTAAAACTTTGATGTGACTTATGTCCCTAGTTTAATGATTTTGAAGATATGTACCAATCAAAATGATCTTGTGGATTAAATCAAGAGTTTTGAGTGAATAAACATTATTCCTTAATAAATTATCTATATATACATGTTATACTAATATGACCATAACTCTTAGACCATAAGTCCGAATATGACCCACCATACCATTCTGAAAACTAGATTCAAAGAGCTACAACTTCACCAGAAATAGCCTAAGGCTAATTTGGAACATAAAATATCTAAAAATGAGTTTAAAGTATACTGATGAATATATATACGAAAATATAAATAATAACCTATAAAATGTTGAGTTGTCTTAACCTAAAACAAGTAAAGATGGGCTTAGCCCATTTAACCCATAGTTTTATTGCCAAGTCCATTACCTAGATTATTGGGTTAGCCCATCTAACCCATACATATATATGTATATATAGATCTTATTACAAAAGATTACTACACAAAAGATAATTCAATTTAAGATAAATTTATAATACTAGTTCTTGGGTTAGACCTAAAGCGAATTTGAACTCAAAAATTCAGGGTATTACAGGGAGAGATTTTTTGCAATCGGGTCGACGAGCTTGTGCCAACTAGGTGATAATCCTTATCTTCTCTTTTATTTTCTTCCATTATTGAACTCATATCTCATGTGACGAACCGGTGGTGTAACGGTGCTTTAATGATTCAATGAAATTTTGCATGCAATTTTGACGCTAAAAATGTCGTAAATATAAATTTTGTGTTATGTGATTTTTAGCATGTGTTACATGATATGTGTAAACTTTGCATGAAATAATTAATGATATGCATGCATGCAACATGACGTTTATGTGAACATGGGTTAAAATCTTCACATTAAATGTTTTGCATGATGCATGCATGAAATGATCAAGCATGTGACAATGTGGTATTTTTCATGTGGAGCATGGAACATCTTTTTCAACATGAGTTAGTACTAGCATTTTTGCCACGTTTAATATGATTGATATCGTGCTTACGACATCATCGTTTTTTTTTTTTTTTTGCAAATGCATTTTTGCCAAATGAGCCTAACTTGCATTCCCATCCTTGTGCTTAAAGTTTTGAATCATAAGTTGCTTTAACTCGCTTGTTTACTGATTTCAAGTAATTAGTGACTTATATCTGTGTTTTAATTATTTTTCCAACTTTAGATTGAAACACTCAATAAGCCTTTGAATAAGCTATTGTGGGCCTGTGGGCCCGTCCCTTCGTGGTGGGCCCACGGGCCCTCCTTTCTTTTTTCTTATTTTCAGCCTTCGGGCTCTCTATCGGTTGCTATGAGCTTAACGACTCATTTCTCGAGCTTGGGCCTAAGGGCCCTCCTCCATGCCAAGCCCACGGGCCTAGATCCATTTTTCCAGGGCCTAAAGCCCATCACCATCACTCGGGCCATTAGAGCTTATCATCTTCCTTATGGGTCCTAGAACCCACATCCTCTCATCTCGGGCCTAAGGGCCCGATAACTGGCCAAACCCTAAAAACAAATAATAATAGAGATTAAGGTCTCTAGCATAGTTCACCCTAGGGTTAGGCTCTGCGTGCTTGTAGCTTTAGGTTGCATTAGCCTAGGATTATGTGTTATTTTTGAAGGTATGTAGGGTTTCACTCGCTGTGAAATTCCTATTCTATCCTCGCCTTTGTTTTACATGTCTGCTTCTAGATGCATCACATTTAGCTTAGAGGTCTTCATACATATAGAGTCAGGGTCATCCTTAATCAGATTAGGAATCTTTAGATACCTTCGTATGGTACTAGAGCATAGGACATGCATCATTCGCGTCTCACCGACACTCGCATTTCTGAGGCACACGTGCATTGTGTGATCCCCTTTCGTTTCTCTGTACGTCCTATGTTGGACGTGATCCCTCTTTCAGATTCACACCTAAGGGCTGAATCTGCCTTTAATCGTCTTTGAGATTCATGCCTACGGGTCGAGTCTGCTATCATCATCTTTGACTCTCAGCTTTCGTCGTCTCTGAGAGTCGCTACTATCGTCATCTTTGGGACACTCTACTTTCGTCGTCTTTGAGAGTCCCAACACTCGTCGTCTTTCAGATCCATGCCCAAGAGCGTCCATGGATCTGTCTTTGAGATTCTCCGCTTTCGTCGACTTAGAGATTCTCTACTATCGTCATCTATGAGGTTCACGCCTAAGGGCTGAACCTGCCTACCATCGTCTTCGGGACACTCTGCTTTCGTCGTCTTTGAGAGTCCCAACACTCGTCGTCTTTCAGATCCACGCCCAAGAGCGTCTATGGATCTGTCTTTGAGATTCTCCGCTTTCGTCGTCTTGGAGATTCTCTACTATCGTCGTCTTTGAGGTTCATGCCTAAGGGCTGAACCTGCCTACCGTCGTCTTCGGGACACTCTGCTTTCGTCGTCTTTGAGAGTCCCAACACTCGTCGTCTTTCAGATCCACGCCCAAGAGCGTCTATGGATCTGTCTTTGAGATTCTCCGCTTTCGT
>MVGT01002872.1:9256-39881 GCA_002174775.1 Macleaya cordata | reverse complement strand
GGCAGCAGCTGCTGCTGCTTTTCTTCCTCCTCTTCTCTCTCTCTCTCTCTTTCTCTCTCTCTCTCTTGCACGATTTTTCTTCTCTCTCTCCCTTGCACGATCTGCTCTCTCTCTCTCAGCTCACCCTCACAGCTCCTCTCTTCACTCTCATACGATCTCCCCCTCCTTTCTCTATCTCTCTCTCAAGTCTTCTCGCTTACTCTCTTATTTTCTTCTTTCTTTCTTATTTTTTTTTTGTTTCTACTAACATTACTAATATAAGTATATCATTGCAGATTTTTTTTTTGTTTAAACATTTCTATTATTACTACTAAATTATTTTTATTATTATTTGAAATAAACCCTTTCTTCTTGTTACACCTCTAATATCACTAATACTAAGCTTCTAAACATTATTAATACTAGTAATATCATTATTATCATTAGCAAGTACATAATTTCTTTTCTTTTTTTTTGTTAGTGGGGTCCCACACTCTAACTCAAAGATATAGACTTACATTGAGTTTGATTTGACACAAAATTTAACAAACCTAGGAGGAACTCATGGTCCTAACATAGAAAGAGAGAAAATCATTTGGCTATAGAACAAAGCTCACAAGTAAAGATATAAAAAGTAAAAGAAATCAATAGATGACTATAAAACTACCAAATAGAACTCAAATACTTCATATCATTTTGTGTTCAAATACTGAAAATACGAACTCAAACTTGTTTTTATGAAAACAGCGATGTTTGAAAAAAAACTAAAACCACTCATACCCAATGCCCATGTGATATGAAATCTCTTATTGTTTGTTAGATTGAAGATAACCTACTTGTCTTGATCTCTACTCCAAATCTTTTTGAGTAAGCGTTCCGGTTATCTTCGAGATCTGTAGGGGGAAAACATAAGGTGAACGATGCTCAGTAGGTATAACAAAAAATAGTAGCTTAAAGTGACTAACACCATCAATTTCAAACAATCAAACAATTCAAATAAACCCTAGCCCAATAATCCAATGTATGCATGCTAAAATAGAAGATCTTTTGTCTTTTGAAAACTTCTTTCTTTGAAAACTCACATTTTCATAACCACTTTTGTATTAACATTCACGAATATCTCTTTTTGAAATTTATTTCAAAAACCATCTTTAAAAATAGGTTTGTAAGAGTACCTATTCGGATTTAGGTTTCCTAAAGAGAAAATAGCTTTTTCACTAAAAGAAAGAGGTTTCTAAATGGTAACCTGATGAAAAAGGACTAAATGAACAATTGTCAAGCACATATAAAATGGAAGATAAGTGTTCATCACTGATTGGCTAATAACTTGACGTCTAACTTTAGTAAGTCTATAAATAGGGTTGCCAACCTATATTTCCAAAGAACTAATCTAAACTGATCTAGAGATCAGAGAACTCTTCTGGAGTAGAAAAACCTCTCTCACTTTCTTTCTCTAGAGAACCACTTTCTCTCTACAATCCTTTGAGTGAAGGAAACACTTCNACTAAGCTTCTAAACATTATTAATACTAGTAATATCATTATTATCATTAGCAAGTACATAATTTCTTTTCTTTTTTTTTGTTAGTGGGGTCCCACACTCTAACTCAAAGATATAGACTTACATTGAGTTTGATTTGACACAAAATTTAACAAACCTAGGAGGAACTCATGGTCCTAACATAGAAAGAGAGAAAATCATTTGGCTATAGAACAAAGCTCACAAGTAAAGATATAAAAAGTAAAAGAAATCAATAGATGACTATAAAACTACCAAATAGAACTCAAATACTTCATATCATTTTGTGTTCAAATACTGAAAATACGAACTCAAACTTGTTTTTATGAAAACAGCGATGTTTGAAAAAAAACTAAAACCACTCATACCCAATGCCCATGTGATATGAAATCTCTTATTGTTTGTTAGATTGAAGATAACCTACTTGTCTTGATCTCTACTCCAAATCTTTTTGAGTAAGCGTTCCGGTTATCTTCGAGATCTGTAGGGGGAAAACATAAGGTGAACGATGCTCAGTAGGTATAACAAAAAATAGTAGCTTAAAGTGACTAACACCATCAATTTCAAACAATCAAACAATTCAAATAAACCCTAGCCCAATAATCCAATGTATGCATGCTAAAATAGAAGATCTTTTGTCTTTTGAAAACTTCTTTCTTTGAAAACTCACATTTTCATAACCACTTTTGTATAAACATTCACGAATATCTCTTTTTGAAATTTATTTCAAAAACCATCTTTAAAAATAGGTTTGTAAGAGTACCTATTCGGATTTAGGTTTCCTAAAGAGAAAATAGCTTTTTCACTAAAAGAAAGAGGTTTCTAAATGGTAACCTGATGAAAAAGGACTAAATGAACAATTGTCAAGCACATATAAAATGGAAGATAAGTGTTCATCACTGATTGGCAAATAACTTGACGTCTAACTTTAGCAAGTCTATAAATAGGGGTGCCAACCTATATTTCCAAAGAACTAATCTAAACTGATCTAGAGATCAGAGAACTCTTCTGGAGTAGAAAAACCTCTCTCACTTTCTTTCTCTAGAGAACCACTTTCTCTCTACAATCCTTTGAGTGAAGGAAACACTTCCTTAAAGGAAACTGGTGTTAGCCATAGCTTTTGGCAAAATCTTTTCAAACAGAAAACATCTTTGTTTTTTAACAAAAAAAACTTTTCAAGTATTGCAAACAGAGCATTGTATATATATATATATATATATATATATATATTTACTTTTTAAAATATAAATAAGTTCAAATAGAAGGAAAGAGCTTAGAAAATTTTTTACCGATACCTTTATGTCGATTTCTTTCCACTTACTTATTAATATTTTCACTTGATTCGTCAGAGCTGTTCTGGAAGCCAACCAACGTCACTTAGATGGAATCCGAATATAACCTTCATTGGGGAGCCACTAAGGCAAGGCCACTAAGGCAAGATCTATAAGATAAGGTCACTAAGACAATGCTTTATTTTTAAACCTCACATAAATCTCTTCATCTTCACATATCTTTCAATACATTCTCATTATCTCACAACCCAAAATAATAAATTTTATGCATGAAAACCTTTTAAAAAACATATTATTTTTATAGTAGAAAGATCTTTAGAAATCATGAATTTGAAAGAAAACAGAAAAGGTATAACTTAAAAATAGGTTTTGCAAATACTGGTTCTCCATACCTTTTTCGCTTAAATTCCTCTAAGTTTTAAAAACGGTTCTTCTCCGAAGGTCTTCTAGAATTCCAAGACTTCAGTGTAGATTTCTTCTTCAACAATGGTTTCGGAAGAAAAGAGAAAAGAAAAGAGAGAGAGAAGAAGAAAGAAACTGACTAGGGTTTTTTTGAAGGTTTTCGGGTTTTCTTCTTCTTAAAAATTGGGTGAGAAAAGAGAGAGAAAGAGAGAGGGTATTGTGAGATCGAACTAGGAAGAGGAGAGGGGTATTTATAGGGTTCGATCCCCCCTTTCCTATTCCCACAAGTTTCCCAAAAACTAAAAATTTTCTTCCCTTTTTTTAAAATTATCCTTAAAAATAATTTAAGAAAGAAATAAAAGAGAAAATAAAGAAGGTTGTGTAGAATTCAACCTTTACATAAGGGGGCCAATTTTATTAGTTAGGGTGGTTTTAGGCATTTTATATGGCCAAGATCAAAAGTCAAATCAATCCAATAGTTGTTATTATCCACTACAAAAATAAGCAGTAAATCTAGGTTTTCGTGGATAATTCAAAAATAGAGATACTTTAGGATTTGGGAATCTTTTTGAATAGTGAGGATTAACTAGAATTTTGATAAACGCAATCGAATGGTTATAATTCATTCATGTTTTCCAAGTTTAAAGATAAGCTTACTTTTTGAAAAAGGATAAAGTAGTATTTATATGAAAATAAAAACTATTTATTATTTTCAAAACTTTCTAAAAGACAGAGTTTTATTTTAAAAGAATTTTTGAAAAACCAAAACACCCCAAATAGGTGGCGCACCTAGCTGCCCACAGTTTTGTAAATTGTGTGGGTCCACTTAGACGCCCCACACTAATATATATTTATATTATATATTACTTCCCCTTTTCTCTTAAAACTCTAAAAAATGAAAGATTTTTATGCATGCTCGGATTCCTAAGGCAAAGTTTCTATGTTTCCACCCTGCAATCGACAAAATTTTTGGCTTATGCCCCACACTAAGTCAAGGATTTTTTTGGGCCAAAGGGCTTAAAGCCCATCTCCGGGTCCAACCCAAACTTAGAAAATTCTTGGGTGTTACACTTGTGTTGAACACTTGAAAAGGAAAATCAAGTGTTCCATCTTAATAATGAACGTGTGTGGACTTACACACGTGTCAGATATTTCGTATAACGTATAAAAAAGTAAATACAAATATCTTTGTCTTGTATGAATAAAGATAATCGTACAATATGTTGCTCAGTGTACGTGCAAAATAATTTGCACGCCACTTTTTTTATATGTGCCTAATAATAAGCATTTGTGTTAATTTTGCTCTAGAAAAGTTTATAAGCATGAAACATAGGCTTCAGGGGCTCAAACTTACATTTCCTGTACACACTCTTTTGTAGAATAATGTTAGTTAGATTAAGCAATTCCTTAAAACATCCTTAGTTATGAAGTAAGGGTCGATCTCATGATCGGGCAGTTATCGGGTACTTAACACCTTCTCAACCCATACTTGGAGTTATTACCTAGAATTTCTGATCACAGACCTACAAGTGGTAGAATTTTTGCTCGCCTCCCTTTTTATCCTCTCCAAGCAGCGGAAAGTGGGTCGGGTAAAAATTCACGGATCCACAATGTTGTCTCAAAGATTATACTACGAAAGTCTTAATTAGATGAAAATGATTCTCCAGATCTCATTTACCTTTTATATTTAAAATGAATTAACCTGCAATTTTCAGTTCAATAAAATAAATGCATTAGTAGCCAAGTATGTTGTAATAATCTTGACTTTATCCTTGAATCTGTTCAGGACTGAACTCGATATATCTTCTAGTTCACAGAAGATTGGATTTTTTTAAAGGTCAATAATAATAGATAATAGCAAATGAGAGATATTTAACTGGAGTAAAAATAGAAAGAATTTCAAATCGAATAGGAATTAAGTAATAAGAATGATGTATTTAGTTTAACAAAATGAAGTATATACTCAAAATGTTGAGATAGTTTTGGATCAGCGAAAGTTTTTAAGAAAAGGTAGAGCTTTAATGAAATGAAGCAGTAATATAAAATAACGATGTAAGTAGATCGAGCATTAATAAATTTTTAAACATTTTTTATGTAAAAGTGATAGATTAAAGATTTCAAATGTAAGACTTATGAATGAACTTTAAGTCTTTTTGGTTAAGAAAAGATAGTTGAATACACAGTAAACAAAAGTTTAGGAATTCTAGAAAACACTAAAGATTCTAGGAGTCATTCGATTTAAAGCACTAAAACTTTTCTTCTTTAAGTAATTTAACTCGAAATGAAAGTTTCTTTGAAAGATAAGGTTCGTATATTATTAAAGATTTTGATGATTAAGTAAGGATGAAAGGAAAAGTTGTTTCATGTACCTCAATTTGTAGTATATTTTGAAGATCTTCAGCGAAAGATTGAAGAGGTATATTTACTTTTGCTTATCTGCGCTAGATATCACCTGAGGATTTCCAAAAAAAGACTATCAAATGAAAATTTAGTGTTGATACTGATTTGTGCTTGAAGATTTAACAAAAATTGCTTTAATTTTGATGTTTCATTTTACCTTAGATTGTCTTCTAGATGCGAGCATATCACTAATCTCAAATTTGATTCTATTCGCTTGTGATTAATAATCAATCACGAATTCATCATTGTCGATGTGCGATTATTCTCGATCTTTAAAGATTCATAGTAGAATCTTTGTGTTTGTCGCCGATAGTAAAATATTTTTTCTAATTAGTTACAAAACCGCCAGTTCTCAATAATTTCTTTGCAACAGGTCGTGCTACTGACGTATCTTCTTGATCTTATCAAAAAACTCTGAATAAGTGTTGATTCATCATTCTCATTGTGTCTTTCTTCTTGATCTGCCATATTTTCTGGTAAATCTGTGTTTTCAATATGTTTATTTGGTAGAGCTGAGTTTTTCTCAGATGAAACTATACTTTTTTCTAGTAAAATTTTGTTATCAATATGTTTTCCAGTAGATTTATGTTCTTCTCCGACGAAACTATATTCTTAGCTTGTTTTCTGGTAGATCTGTGTCTTCCTCTGGCGAAAATTGTGCTTTCTTCTGGATCTAATATATTTTCTGATGGATCTACGATTTTCTGCTAGATCCCCCATAATTTTTAGTAGATTTTGCAATTTTTTATAGATCTGTCATGTTTTCTAGTAGATTTTGCAATTTCTTCTAGATCAGACATGCTTCCCAATAGACTTTGCAGTTTTTTCTAGATACACCATACTTTCCAATGGATCAACAGTTTCTTCTAGTAAAATCGTGTTTTCTTCCGGTGGAGTTTTATTTTTTCTTATGGATTTCACTTTTTTTCTATTTTATGATTGGTTTTATTGCTATTCGATCCTGCAAACATTAGATATTCACAGATATCCACTCGGATTGTAGGATTTTTCGAGTTTCCAATAAGTTTCTAGATGAAAAAATCAAGAACTGTTGATTTCCTAATGAAATGATCAGAAAAATTGGTTTTCAGATGAAATTTTTGTAAAAAACGTTAGGTCTAAAATCAAATCTGATGAAAATACACGATCTGATTCTCGATTTCCACGGATAAGGCCAATGTAGATTAGGTTTTTTGCAAGTAAGTTTCGTAGAGGAAAAGAAAAAAAATCGCAATTGAGAAAAGAAACTAGATATATAGCTATTAGAGAGAGAAAGTAGAGAGCAAAGAAGAAAGAAGACGACATTTACATGGTTCGACTCTAAGGCCTGCGTCCACGATGTGGAGGAGTTTTTCTCTGGCTTCTACTAGAATCATCTCAATTGTAGTTACATTTTACATTTGAGGTCCCCTATTTATAGACCACATAACCCTTCTAGAAGCTTAGATGCTCCAACTGCCAGTTGTATCCTAGTTGTTGCCAGTTGTATCTTAGCTATCCTAATATACACTTTACATGTGATCCAATACATATTTGTCCATATTACTTTGGTATTTTACAAATATGCCACCAAAACTCTTCTTGTCAAGCTT
Organism: Macleaya cordata; assembly: GCA_002174775.1. Lineage (NCBI taxonomy): Eukaryota > Viridiplantae > Streptophyta > Magnoliopsida > Ranunculales > Papaveraceae > Macleaya > Macleaya cordata. The sequence goes on along the minus strand of MVGT01002872.1, from coordinate 32,698 downwards.
TTTTCTTTCGGAAAGAACTACGATCTTTTTTCTAGAAGACAAAAGTCTATTGTGCTCGTCTTGACTCCCACATTTCTTCTGTAGCGTTGGTGCTCTTCTATCGCACTAATTTTCTTTTGTAATACAAAATGCTTATGTTATATTTTGGCTCCTGCGATTTCCCTTTTGTTTTTAAGGTCCTTAAATGGATCCTGGATATTAGTCTTTGTCTGACTCTAAGTAAGAGGAGTCCTTAGGCTCTTCACCATATCATTTCTAGTTGTTATGTAGATTTTTCAGGTTCCTCGTAAAGCACCGAAGATGCTACCTTAGTCTCATCCACCTCTGGGTTTTTTCCTAGTAAACACAATTGGAGCATCCTCCTCCATAAATGTTGCAGGTGGGGGTGTGATATTATTGGGGAAAATAAGGTTTAAATTAAAATTATACAGCGGAAACGAATAACTATTTTTCTTTCACAGGATCACATGAGGATGCATGAATCAAAACAATAACTTGAATATCAGATACATACCATTTAAACGCTTGCATGTAAACCTAGATCATCCTCCTACGTTCTGGATCAGTCGTCGAAAATCTGAAAAGATACAGCATAAGTATTTCGGCCATAAATCTCTAACGGTCGATCAGATTTGCCTTTATGATATTTTTTTTGATAAGAAACTTAATTTTCTATAACTTTGCGTGAAATAGGGAACCTCCAATTCTGCTCCGAAGTGCCTTAAAAATCGATTTTAAGTTTTAACGGGAATGTGTTGCGAACTTAGGGTTTTTGAAACCTTTAATTTTATAACTTGAATTGTAAATCTCGAAGAGAGTTTTGGACACACAAGTTAGGGTGGGCTATCTTATGAACCCTATCTCTATTTATAGAGAAAGACCCTCTTCCCATACCTTTAGCTCCAAGTTAGGTCCATATGGACCCCACTGACTTAAGCTTTTGATTTATTACTTTGAGGTCTTTATATCTCATATAGTTCTCAAATAATAAATCTAATTGCAGTTAAGTCCACTAAATAATTGCAACTGAATACTCTCAAGTAAATGAATATTATTCAGAAGCTCTTCACTCACTAATACCCGCAAATAGTCCCTCCACTTAACTAATATTCGTAATATACACCAAGGTAACATTAACTATTAATATCAGCACCTTTCGAGTAATTACATCTTAGTCCTTGCCTGCCACATCAAACTATTATAATTATTCTAATAATCTAATAAATATTTTATAGGATCACTGCGCAGTCTAGAATAATTAATACTCTTGATTAGGCTCTCAAGGGAATATAATTTCGGTGTGGATTCCTTATTGACACAAAGTAATCCCACTAAGTGACTTCGACCACCCAACCTACCCAGAATATTGGATCACGTTTGCATTGTCTGACCTCACTGTTTGGTAGATCAAAGTGAGTAGAAATCAACTTGTAGAGTATACTCTGCCCTCAAGATTTACGACATTTGCAATCAGCAAGTTTTTGAGAATCTTATTATGTGCTGATAATAACATAAAAAGTATTTTGTCTGACCTGTTCAGTATATTTCAGATACACTAACACACTGGCTTAGAGTCGCCACTCCGGTGATGGAGACACATCACCCTATAATATAGAGGTTTAGTGTGTTATAGTCTTATCAGATGAATTGTTCAAATTCATCACTGACTATAAACAATAGAAGAATATGAGGAACCAGTAAATTATATCTCTCCATGTATGAACACTTCACATAAATAATTTACTTACAACATTATCTTGTGAACAACACTTAATCCATCATATGGATAAAGTAAATATAATATCATGCTGATTAATAAATATAATTCATCAATGTTATCAATTTAAATTGTTTTAGGGTGTAAACCCCAACAATCTTCCACTTTCACTAAAAGAATTTAATGTCACACTTGCTACTTATCATATTAGAATAAGATTTGTATGTGACACTTTTTTCATCAGCATGAAACCTACATCTGTAAGTATTCTCATCAGCATGAGAATCAAAACTACCAAGCAGAGTTTCAGTGTAGAGGTTCTGCTAAGTTTCTCACAAATACAATCTTGGTTAACCATCTCGCCTAAATAAAGTCTTTGGCATCCGTGGTAGACACTCTCCCACTCGATGATATCGACCAAGGCATCTAGAAATAGAATTTTCAGAATTTGAATCTGACATAAAGTCAGAATTAATGCAACCAATTATAACACTATTATGTATATTATTTGGAAACTCTGAGTCCAACTGAGATTATCTAAGTAATGCTTTACAGCTTTCTAAATCTCATTAGCAAAACTCGACAAATGTTAGCTGATTAAGCCTACCTGTAAGACAAATATCTGATTGTTGCCCCTTGCACTTTATGTGAGAGGCTTCCTATTACAAACGTATAGGGAATTGCCTTTCAACTTACTTCTTTTATCAATGTCTATATGACAAAGATTCCAAAAGAATAATACCACATAAATATTTTCTATAGAACCGTGCATTCCAGACAAAATCGGTATATTATTGACCCCTTACAGTTTTGAGATAGACTAATACTCTAGTTAGCTGATCTAGCAAAGCTTAATCACTAGAATGAAAGAATTTCTGTAGCACCCGAAAATTTTATTAGTGTATGAGATCTACACTTAACAAAATTAAGTGTAGTAATCCAATATTTTTTTATGGACTTGGGCATGAGTCTATGAGATTAAATGATCTAACCCAATATTTGTGTGATGGACTTGAGCATGAACATGAATCTATAATTAAGTGGGCTAGGCCCATTTTTATTTTCTTTGGGCTAAAACAGCTGAACATGTTATATGTTATTTCTAAAACTCGTATTTGTGTCTGTCAGTATACATTGGACCCAATTTTGGACATCTTAGGCTCCGAATTGAGCTTGGGCTATTTCTAATGAAGTTGTAGTTCTTTGAATCTCGTTTTCAGAATGGTATAGCTTGTGATATTTAGACTTACGATCTATGCGTTATGATCATTACAGTAAACCGTGTACGTATGGTTAGTTGTAGACTAACATTAAAGAATAATGTTTGTTCACTCAAAACTTTTGATTTAGACCACAAGATCATTTTGATTGATACATGTCTTCATATCATTAAACAAGGGGAATAAGTTACATCAAAGTTTTTGTACACAAAACCTTATCTATAAAAATTAGTTTTTGTTATTAAACATATATCACAACCACTAGCTAATAATGCATACACTACCATTACAACTCACCACCACTAGCTAATGATGGATGCACCATCACCTCTAGCTAATAATGCATACACTACCATTACAACTCATCACCTCTAGCTAATAATGGATGCACCACCACCACTAAAATAATGGTTCCACTACCATTTTCCCCCATCATAATTGAAAACCTTTTGGAAGCCTATATAAGGAGGCTTAAACCAAATGAAAATGAGTACCTTAAAGAAGTTTTCTCCATTTTTATTCCATCTTCTAAACCATTCAACATCAAGCTTATTTACTTCTTCAAACTTTAAACCTTATTTTTCCACCATTAAACCTATACAAAAAGAAGGGTGTTTCAACTAGAAGAGGTTTTTTTTCAACATCAAAAGAGGAGATTTTCAATTTGAAGAAGAGGTATTTTTCAACATCAAAAGAGGAGTTTTCATACTAGTATTGGAAGCAAATCAAGGTAGGGATCGAAACCCTAGTATAAAACCTATGTTCTTGATTATATTGTTTTTGAACAAATCATGTAGGTAAGAAAATCTATCATCTTTGTTTATTAGATCATGAAATCTATTTAAAATTGTATTTTATGATGGAATAGTGTGGTGATTTGAGATCTAATGCAAGATAAAATGTGGTGAATATGAAAGTGAGATGATTTAATAAAATCAATGGTCAGTAAGCCCTAATGGCTTTCCACGAAAATGTGGTTCCCGCGGAAGACGATTCTTGACAATCGTGGTTGGCTCACCGGAACAAGCCCTGACTGGTAAGATTAATTAAAAACATTAATCTGATATTTGTGACAGTTCGTACATGAATAAAAACGTGGCTAAAAGGCCCTGGAAAACACAAACAGCAATGGTTTTGTGACATTTTAGTCACACTGCAGAGTTTTCAGCAACGCTTTTAACTGAAAATCGTGGTTTCTGCTGTTGCATATGTGTTGTTGCATTTTTAAATGTGTTTCCTCATTCATACATGTTTGAATCTATTATTTTTGGTTAGTTTCCTACTGAGCTTGCTCACCCCGATAATTTTCCCCCCACAGAGTTCGAGGAGGGTGTTGGAGCGTAGATCGTGAATTTGACGATCGTGGAAAGACTTACTTTCTAGCATAATTTGTAGGTGTGCTTAATTTGTTTGATCACACTACTTTATGTATTATATCACAGGGATTATGGGATGCTTTAAGTTTTATTTTGGTTTGGAGAATGGTTTTATATGTTGGAATTGTAACTTTTCAAGTTTGGTTTTGAACTCAAAATCTGATAGTACTGTGATGTTTGAATTGTTTCTCTTAATTCTGAGATCGGAATGATGTTCCGTCAGTTGGATTATTTTCATAATAAACTCTGTTATTTTCTCCTAAAATTTCATAATTTTTGAATTACTTATGGTCTGGTTTTAATAGGGTAAAACATCATATCACGTTACTGAATTTCTGCTGTCAGTGCAGATGGACCCTGTTACGGTTGATTTTACAGTATGTTATGATTTCCAAATTGAAAAACTTTCTTCTGTGATATTTTAGATCTGTTTGTCTATTTTCGTTTAGTTTTGGAATGACTTAAAAATGATTTAAGATGAATTATTTATGTACAAAATAACAGACCTGATGCAGATTCTGGACAGATTACTATATGTCTAAAACACCTATTAGTTTGCATAAACCTTTTGATTTACTTTAGTCAAACTTAATTAACCATGAATTAACTTTTAACTACTCTTTTGAGTTAATTTTGTTGACCTATTATGGTTGGATTTTATAGAATAGAGAAAAAGAATTACCAATTTTTGTTCTTACAATGCCTATAATTACGTATCCTTCTAATACTCTTCTTTTCAAGTTTAATGATTTGAGTTGGATTATAAGATTTGAAAAGTGGGGTGTTACAGTTTGGTATCAGAGCTTAGGCTCCAGATCTTTTTGGAACTTGTGGAATGTGTTTAAAAAAAAAAATTTATGTTAGTATAATGATTTATCGATTGTAAATACAATGATTTATCGAGTGTTGATTTACTTACACAAAGCACGCATAGAAGTGTTTGTATGAAAAAAAAATTTATTAAAGAAACTATTTTCTTGGTGTATCCGACTTATCTTTTGAAATTGTCTCCAATACCTAATTTTGAGGTACTATAAAAAAAATAACATTTACTTTGTATGAATGATTATGTGTAGAAAAGATACATAATTATATGTAAGTATACACTACTTGTTTAAGTTTATCTCCACGAAAATAAAAATAAAATTTTTGTTTTCGTTTGATTTGAGTAGGTGATGTTTATTTTGGGGTAAGGGTAAACAACTAAAAACCTTATTATTATAAAAGAATTGCATGTATGTAGATATAATAATAGGGGATGATGTGACTAGAAAAATAATAAATTATTTTCTGAGTGTCAGGATGTGATGCAATTCAAGAAGTGAATTGGTTGGTGTCGCTTCAGGTAACAAACATATTAGTTAGTAGGAAGTTTATATTTTCTTCTAAGTTTATTAGATATGCCTTCTCTTTAAGAAATGAGAAAAGACGTAACTTGATTATTGATTAATCAGGAACCACTGGTTGGTTTTGTCTCTTTTGAGATATTGAAGTATGATGTGATCCTAGAAGCGGATCGATTGACATCATATCATATAACATCTGGTGATGATTAGTTGAAAGTAATTAGTTAGTAGGAAATAAATATATATATTTCTTTAAAGAAAATTAGAAGAATTTTCTTTTTGATGGAATAAACTTGAAAGTTTATATACCACGTTTACGTAATAATCGGCACCAGCGAAAGGATATCGAATGATACTTACACCGAGACAAATCACCGCATGCATTGCAAAGACGAATTGTGAGGACAAAAATTTTGTGGATAAGTGGTGAAAAGTAAAGAGAGGGGATGGCGACGAAAGTGTGATGAAAAGCAGTAGACTCTTCATCTTAATGGCACCAACTACATAGGATGGCACTGTTTGGTTGACCACCCAAAACAGAGCAACCATGTAGGAAAGTGATTTGGATGAAGGTGGTCAGCTACTGGGTGATTATTCTCACTAAGTCATGTATTCCCCGACAATAGAAATTCTCACCACATCGCAATGACAATGAAGCTTCTCATACAAAAAATTGATGAGGCGTTAGGAAACCTTCACGACATTAGAAGAATAGAATATATCAAACCAAAAAGATGGAGAAAATATTTTTTTATCCAATATTCTCAGGCACAAGAAAACACAGAAAAACAAAAACTTTACTGCACGACGGAGAAAACACGAAGAACATCTGAGAATTGACTTGCAAACACTTAAGGAGCATCAAGTGTATGCTAAGAAAAGTAGGTATGAATTTTGGAAGAAAGAAGTGTTATTTCGTGGGCATGTTATCTTAGAACATAGGATAGCAATAGACCCAACTAAGATTTCAACAGTCCTAGGTTGGGAACGACCTAAGAATGTGATTGAAATCTGAAGCTTTTTAGGTTTAGCGGGCTATTATCGACGTTTCGTCGAGAATTTCTCTAGACTAGCAGCACCACTCACACACCTAACTAAGAAATGAGTTAAGTTTGAATGGAGCCTTGAATGTGAAGAATCTTTCGGAGAGCTGAAACAGAGACTCACTTCAGCACCAGTCTTAACCACACCAAAGTAGAGAATTAGATACGTAATCTATTATGATGCTTCACACAATGGACTTTGTCTAGTACTTATGCAGAGTGAAAAGGTCGTGGCTTATCCTTCAAGACAACTAAAGAATCATGAGAAGAATTATGCGACGCATAATTTAGAATTAGTAGTCGTAGTTTTCGTACTGAAGTTGTGGAGACACTACCTTTTATGGCGAGAAGTTTGAAGTTTTTTTCAGATCACAAAAGTTTGAAGTATATCTTTTACCCAGAAGGATTTGAATCTGAGACAAAGGAGATGGCTAGAGTTCCTCAAAGATTATGACTTTCGCTAAATTATCATCCTGGAAAAGTGAATGTGGTAGCAGATGCATTAAGCAGAAAGAATCATGGTACATTAGCAACGATCTAGTTACTAGAGACCGTAGCTGGTTATGATCTCCAAGTGAAAAGAGGAACTCTCATCTATCAACAAGTTAAGATAGAACACAAAAGGCCAGCAAGACCGTTGAAATCACTAAAAGTTATAGAATAGAAGTAGGAATTCATTACCATAGATTTCGTTAGGGGACTACCAAAGACTAGACAACGTAAAGACAACATTTTGGTGATAGTTGACAGACTTACTAAAGCTGCTCACTTTTTGGCGATAAAGGAAACAAACTCCATTACAATGATGAGCGCATTATATGTCATGGGAATCATTAAGTTACACGGCGTACCTATGTCGATTGGTTCAAACATCAAAATTCTGGGAAAGTTTTCAAAATTCAATAGGAACCAAGTTCAATATGAACACTGCATACCATCCTCAAATAGACGGCCTGTCAGAGAGAGCCATACAAACCTTGAAAGACATGTTACGAGCTTGTGCTATTGATTTTCAAGGAAGTTGGTGCGACCAATTACCATTTGTTGAGTTCTCATATGATAATAGTTATCATTCTAATATTGGTATGCCACCTTACGAAGCATTGTATGGAAAGCCTTGCAAAACACCCTTGTGTTGGGCAGAAGTAAGTGAGAGAAGCGTTATGAGACCAGAAGTTATCCAAGAAACAACATAAAAGATAAGAATCATTAAGGAGCGTTTACGTGCAGCACAAAGCCGTTAGAAGAGCTATGCCGACAATAGGAGGAGACCACTTGATTTCCAGGTATGTGCCATGTATTCTTAAAAGTTAGTCCTAGACCTGGGATTAAGCGGTTTAGGAAGAAGGGAAAACTTTTACCACGATATGTAGGACCATTCGAGATTCTAGATCGAATTGGTGAAGTTGCATATCAGCTCGCTTTGCCACCACAGCTAGCTGGAATACACAATGTATTTCATATTTTTATGTTGCAAAAATACCACGCAGATCCTTCACATGTCATCGACTGGTAGGATGTGCAACTTAGTGAGAATGTTTCATATGAAGTGAAACCCTTGTGTATTCTGGACACCAAGGTCCAAGAACTCCGTAACAAGACTATCCAATATGTCAAAGTGCAATGGCAACACTATAGCCCAGAGGAAGCAACATTAGAGCTAAAATCTGTGATCCAAGCCATATATACGGAGTTATTCACAGGTGATTGATTAAAGCCTACTTTTATTTTAAATTTCGGGACAAAATTCTTTTTAGGGGGTAATGATGTAGCACCCCAAAATTTTATTACTGTATGAGATCTACACTTAACATAATTAAGTGTAGTAATCCAATATTTTTTGATGGACTTGGGCATGAGTCTATGAGATTAGATGGTCTAACCTAATATTTGTGTGATGAACTTGAGCATGAACATGAATCTATAATTAAGTGGGCTACGCCCATCTTTATTATCTTTGGGTTAAAACAGCCCAACATGTTATATGTTATTTCTAAAATTCGTATTTATGTCTGTCAGTATAATTTGGACCCAATTTTGAACATTTTATGCTCCGAATTGAGCTTGGGCTATTTCTAATGAAGTTGTAGCTCTTTGAATGTCGTTTTCAGAATATTATGGCTTGTGATATTTGGACATACGATCTGTGAGTTATGGTCATTACAGTAAACCGTGTACATATGGTTAGTGGTAGACTAACATTAAGGAATAATGTTTCAAAGCTTTTGATTTAGACCACAAGATCATTTTGATTGATACATGTCTTCATATCATTAAACAAGGGGCATAAGTTACATCAAAGTTTTTGTACACAAAACCTTATCTATAAAAATTAGTTTTTGTTATTAAACATATATCACAACCACTAGCTAATAATGCATACACTACCATTACAACTCACCACCACTAGCTAATGATGGATGCACCATCACCTCTAGCTAATAATGCATACACTACCATTACAACTCATCACCTCTAGCTAATAATGGATGCACCACCACCACTAAATAATAATGGTTCCACTACCATTTTCCACCATCATAATTGAAAACCTTTTGGAAGCCTATATAAGGAGGCTTAAACCAAATGAAAATGAGTACCTTAAAGAAGTTTTCTCCATTTTTATTCCATCTTCTAAACCATTCAACATCAAGCTTATTTACTTCTTCAAACTTTAAACCTTATTTTTCCACCATTAAACCTATACAAAAAGAAGGGTGTTTCAACTAGAAGAGGTTTTTTTTCAACATCAAAAGAGGAGATTTTCAATTTGAAGAAGAGGTATTTTTCAACATCAAAAGAGGAGTTTTCATACTAGTATTGGAAGCAAATCAAGGTAGGGATCGAAACCCTAGTATAAAACCTATGTTCTTGATTATATTGTTTTTGAACAAATCATGTAGGTAAGAAAATCTATCATCTTTGTTTATTAGATCATGAAATCTATTTAAAATTGTATTTTATGATCGAATAGTGTGGTGATTTGAGATCTAATGCAAGATAAAATGTGGTGAATATGAAAGTGAGATGATTTAATAAAATCAAGGGTCAGTAAGCCCTAATGGCTTTCCACGAAAATGTGGTTCCGGCGGAAGACGATTCTTGATAATCGTGGTTAGCTCACCGGAACAAGCCCTGACTGGTAAGATTAATTAAAAACATTAATCTGATATTTGTGACAGTTCATACATAAATAAAAACATGGCTAAAAGGCCCTAGAAAACACAAACAGCAAAGGTTTTATGAAATTTTAATAACACTGCAGAGTTTTCAGCAATACTTTTAACTGAAAAACGTGGTTTCCGCTGTTGCATATGTTTTGTTGCATTTTTAAATGTGTTTCCTCATTCATAGATGTTTGAATCTATTATTTTTGGTTAGTTTCCTACTGGGCTTGTTCACCTCGATAATTTTCCCCCCACAGAGTTCGAGGAGGGTGTTGGAGCGTAGATCGTGAATTTGACGATCATAGAAAGACTTACTTTCTAACATAATTTATAGGTGTGCTTAATTTGTTTGATCACACTACTTTATGTATTTAATCACAAGGATTATGGGATGCTTTAAGTTTTATTTTGGTTTGAAGAATGGTTTTATATGTTGGAATTATAACTTTTTAAGTTTAGTTTTGAACTCAAAATCTGATAGTACTGCGATATTTGAATTGTTTCTCTTAATTCTGAGATTGGAATGATGTTCCGTCAGTTGTATTATTTTCATAATAGACTCTGTTATTTTCTCCTAAAATTTTATAATTTTTGAATTAATTATGGTCTAGTTTTAATAGGGTAAAACATCATATCACATTACTGAATTTCTGCTGTCAGTGTAGATGGACCCTATTACGGTTGATTTTACAGTATGTTATGATTTCCAAATTGAAAAACTTTCTTCTGTGATATTATAGATCTGTTTGTTTTTGTTTAGTTTTAGAATGACTTAAAAATGATTTAAGATGAATTATTTATGTACAAAATAACAGACCTAATGCAGATTCTGGACAGATTACTATATGTTTAAAACACCTATTATTTTGCATAAACCTTTTGATTTACTTTAGTCAAATTTAATTAACCATGAATTAACTTTTAACTACTCTTTTGAGTTAATTTTGTTGACCTATTATGGTTGGATTTTATAGAATAGAGAAAAAGAATTACCAATTTTTGTTCTTACAATGCCTATAATTACGTATCCTTCTAATACTCTTCTTTTCAAGTTTAATGATTTGAGTTGAATTATAAGATTTGAAAAGTGGGGTGTTACAATTTTCTAAAAAGTCTTTTTACATCAACATCCATTAGATAACCAAATCCTAATAAAATTTCATGTATCATTATAAATGATCATTATGTCATTACTATATAGCTCTAGAAACCCTATTACTTACCATCCACATCTTATACATAGCCCATCTATATTTAATTGAAATCAACTAACTTGATTTTCTAATTAATTAGATGCATCAACTTCGAGACATTTACTTCTGTAATAAATGTACCAAGTACTAATGGCCTACTGTAATGAACTTTATCTGGCTTGATTGCAAATGCCAATATCAATATGCCTCTTGGAAGGATAATATCAACATTATTTGCGATCTAAGAATATTCTGTTGAATTAATCAAGTATGCCAACAATATAGTCGCAGCAAGTCTCTTTACCAATAATTCCTCTTTTATCACAAGCAGTTAACCATTGTTTCGAAGTAAATTAACATTTTCGTAGTTACAGAGATTAAATTCTTGTCCTCCAATAACGAGGATTAATTAGGTTCTTGCGAAACCCTCCCACTATGATAAAGTCCCTATGTATTCTAGAGATAAATAAAGTAATTATTGTGCCTCAACTTGTATCCTGGTGTCAACTTCATTTAAATCACTTGACTAAAATTTCGCATACAAAGTAGCTATGATCCAATAAAAGCAACCACAAAGTCATCACGCATGTTAACATCTCACAAAACTTAGAAGTGAAAATTAACTAAACAACAGTGGAAACAAAGTAAGTAATTATCAAGAGGGCATGAGAGCGTCAACTCACACGAGACACCAAGGTGGATGCTAGGAACTCCTAAAGCAAATTTGACAAATATTAGCATATTCTATTAATATCCTTGTTGTGTCCATTTTATTCCTCTTAAAAACTAAATGAACAAAGGGTATAATGGTGAACATAAATATTAATATTTAACTGACTCCAAACTGTTATGCGTCTCCACCTTTGAAAACCCAAAGCAAAAAACTACCCACGAATTGCCAAATATCTCATTGTTATCATTCTATATCACTAACATCATTTTACTTGCAAATGGAAACAAAAACCAAAGAAGAAGCTCGAGGTCTTAAGCGCTTAGGTTTGGCTAAGGCAAATGACTTCACCTGTAAAATAAGAAATCAACAACTCCCCTATTTCTTCTTCTACTGATGCTAAGTCGAGTGCCCCACCTTACCAAGCAGTGAAGGAGCTTGCTCAAGAACCGAGAGCCATCTAGTCCAGTCCCTAAACAACCCTTGTTTGATTAGGTGTTCTTTGCTATAGAAATAACCAAGAACAAGAAAGAGGCTCTCCTCTCCTAGTCACAAGTAGTGTTATTCTGTCCTCCTCTTGACTCCATCACCAAGAGGTCTTTCTCTCACGTAATTTCGCATGCCTGTTCAACGTTCGTGAAGGAGGAAATGAGATTCGAACCCAAGTGTGAATGAGAGCACAGAGACGAGAGAACCAATCTGAGGCTTCAGGCTTCATGTCCTTTGGACCTTTCGTCTACTTAGGAGTGGATTCGAACCATTGACGCAAGGATTTTTAGTCCTTTGCTATAACCAGAGGAGAGATAAAAAATGAGAACAATTAAAAAAGAAAGTAAGAAGAAAAAAAGTATAACTTTTATAGAGTACTAAGAAAAGACATCGTTCATACGACCATGATAAAGAATTCTGGGATCATCATTTGAGTTTCGACTTCATTTCTTGTTGGGTTCACCAATCTAAAAATAGGGTTCTCCCCTGCTCAATACAATTTACGACACCCCGACCCTGGGATCCATGGCTCAACCCATTTTTGAGTCAAATTCATGACCCAAGCCTTGAAGTACCACAGGGTGAAAGGAAAAGTAACGAATTGAACACTATGTAAAACCATTGGGTAATAGGTAAAGACTTTTTAAAATATCCTACATTGGTTTAAAAAAAACATTCGTTGACCTCAAAGTTTTAGAAAACAAACAAAATCAAAAGAAAGAAACAAAACTCTTTGAAAAATATTGTTGTAAAAAATCTGCGTTAGTTGTAGAAAACATGCCTTTTCTCCCTAATCAAAATTCAAAATCCATTGAAATTAGATTCTTTGACAACTTAGACAAAAAGATCTAAAACTCCTATGTTTTGACCAAAAGCAAATCCTCTATGGTTTTACGCAGAAATCATGTTTAATCCAGACCATGTCCAAAAGTTCTGGGTTTTCCAGCACACTCAATCCAGACCATGTGTAGGATTCTAATGAATATAAGATAGCAAGCGGAAAATCATTCGCTCAAACACAACTCAAGATATTATCAAATCATCAACTAAAACTAATTTATTGGCTAATCAAACCATATTATTTAAAACATTTTAAGTGTTCTCAAACTACTGAAATATAAACTAAGTAAACAAATCAATCAACCAAACAAATGTAATCAAAGCAAATAACAAATCAAAATTCATTCCCATGTGATCTAGCAACTATTCCTCATCTTTTCAAGTGCTCAAAAACATACGTACTTTTAACTCTTCGATAATTTTCTTCTTGAATCTCTAAGCTCTACATTCAGTTCTTTTTGGTTCGTGTGGGGGGTAAAAACATAGGGTGAGCACTGTTCAGTAGATGCAACCAAAAATAATAGGTTAAGGTTGACTAACATCCTTTTTCAAAAAACTATCAAGCTTTTGCCAAAAACCATCCATATGCAACTCAAAACTATTCTTTCCTTTGAAATCTCCATTTCATAATGCTTTTGTTATGAAAACATCCTCACACTTCCTCTTTTTAAAACATAACTAACTACTTAGGGTTGTTCTATCAGAAAAACGTTTTTTAAAAATAACTTTTGAAATCATAGGTGTTAGTCACAGAAAACAGATTTTATTTTCAAAACCACAACTCTCAACAACTATATAAAGAACTATAACATATGCAAGAGTATATATATATATATAATATAACTATAATAGATGTAATACATTATTTATGTTCTCTTTCCTCTTCACATCCTCTTGTCACATTAATATTTCCACTTTCTTCACAGAGTTTTTCTGGAACCAACCACCGTTACTTTGACGGAATTCGAATATACCCCTCTTTGGGGAGCCACATAGGCGAGCCCACATAGGCAAGGTCACATAGACAAGGTTCACATAGGCAACTGACGATTAATTTTTATGGCGTCACTTAGACTAGGTCACATAGACAAGGTGTCACACAGACAATGGTTTATTTTTTAAAACCTCACATCTTCCACTTTAACTTCATATTACTTCCAATATATTCTCATGATCTCATAGCCCAAAAACAATGATATTTTATGCATGAAAACCTTTTGAAAATATCATATTTTATAAAAATAATAGCTTTTGAAATCATGAATTTATAAAAAAACAAGAAAAGGAATAACTTAAAAATAGATTTTATAAGTAGTGGTTCTCCCTACTTTTTTTGCTAAATTCCACGAGGTTTTGACTAAACTCTTCCTTTTTTTCTTCAAAACTCTAAGCTTCTTCAAAACTTGAATGGCTTTTTCTACTTCAAACTCCAAGACCCTTTTTTTGAAGAAGATGTAAAGAGAGAGAGAGAGAGGGAGAGAGAGAGAAATTGACTAGGCTAAAGGTTTAGGCTTTTCTTCTTCTTCTTTTTTTTTTCTTTTTGAACTTAAAGTGGTTTTTTAATGTGAGAAGAGGGGAGGTCGACCTGCCCGTATTTATAGGGTTCAGTCTCTCCCTTCCACCTCCTTAATAGTTTCCTAAAACTAATTAAACTCTAACTCTTTCCATAATTATCTAAAGAGATCGTTAGGGTTTAGTCCCACTTGCATGTTCTAATTAGGGGTTAGTCCCTTTTTTTCAAACATTTGACATTACTCACTTCTGTTTACTAACCGTTAAGTGGCGTGTGGGACTACAACATATGCGCGATTTTAACAAATTTATCCCTCACGTGTTAACACGTGAGAGAATTAAGTTCTTCTTTTATTTTTGCCAAAATTACCCCTTATTTGATCTAACGGCTAGGGTATAGTAGCTAGATCAAAGTGATCCAATAATCACTATTGATACCTAATTTTGACCGTTTCCCAATGGTCATCTTCTTCCCCAAACCTTATATAACATACATTAAATACCTCATACAAATCTATCCAAAAAAACTCCAAAAATAAACTAAATCAGTAGAGTAGTTGAAGAAGATTGAAGCTTCTTAGTCTTTTCTCAAACATCTTTCTTATTTTCTCTTCTTGGTCTAAAATCAAACTAAGTGATAAGAATGGGTGGTGGTGGAGAATCAAGCTCTTGCTCTAAGGTATGTTATGGGTTGTTGTTCATTTTCATCATATCTACCCTAGTTTTTAGTTAGTTATAGCATTTCACCATTAATGAAGATTGAGCACGCAGGAGGGACTTAACCCTAAATTTACTATATATAGAAGGGACTTATTTGAAATTATTGTATTAACAGTAGGGAGTTGTGTTGTATTATAAACTCTGTATTAAATATGTTTCTAATCTTTATGTTTGTTTCCTTTGTTAGTGTCAAGCTACGGCAACAGTTTGCCAAGTCTGCTTGATGACCTCACACCTTCTTCCTACTTGTCCATTTATTTACACAGAGTGCAAGCGAAAAGAGTGCTATGTTATTCGGAAGTTGATGATCTTTGGCACCGATAAAAATCTGGGTCGTATATTCTTGAAGTGTTAATATTCGATATGTGGTATTTTGAATGGTTGGACGATGCCATCCATGATGGTAATGAAGTGGGTAGATCCAGTTATACCAGAAAATATTATCGATCACTCTGTTGTTTCGGTTGTGGCAAGAACGATTACTAAAAAAATAAGTGTCCTTGAGTTGGTATTACATGTAGGGTGGATGGGTACTCGGGTATTAGAGAGATGAAAGTTTCAATGTGGGAGGGTCATAAAGGTGAAAAGTATAAGGGGTGTACTAAGTGTGATTACACACAATGGTTTAAGGAGGCCAAAAATCTCAAAGGAGTGTCTAAGTTAAGCACTCCTGTGGGTGCCCGAATTGTCATTGAGACCACCCTTAAAGAATTATGTGTCAAACTAGGCAATCAAAACTTAATGTAGTTTGAATGTGGCCCTTTGTTGTTCTAAATTGAGTGGTAAGTATAACACTCAGTTTTTCTATCAATTTCAATAAAATTTGTTTATAGTAACTTGTAAAGAAAAGCTTACATTATCCCTACAAAAATTATTTCTATACACCTAAAATAATATCAAGTAAAACCCAACTGTATCAACTTTATTATAAACCATACAACAAGTATTTCCATAATGAGAAGTAGCCTTTCATTTAACTTGTATATTGTTTATGAACAAAATATACCCAAAACCAAGTTTAACACCACCAATCCAGTCTGAAGAAAAAATAGTTGTTGATTCCATTTACAACATACAAGTATAAACTGCATAATACTGTATATATCCATCACCACCAGTATAGCTGCACAAAAAACTAACCCATTTCCACCATCTAATCACATAACTGCACCATTAAAGTAGCATTACAACATGCTATTCTTAAACAACCACAAAATAACTAAACTAGTTCAAATAAGGATGTTCAAAATAACCATTAGACATCCACAAAAGACCATAATTATTGTATCTGCATACACATAAAACCCAAGTCTTATTGACCAAAATCATCACATAATTCCTAAGTCTTTTCATGCATAGATACTACTCGACTCCTTATATACCACCATCACCCACATTGCTTTTTGCCCTCCTTAGTTGTAACTTAGGCTTGAAGACCTGCTTAAGAGGAATAGTTGCTTGCTTGCCATGATAAAGGACCCGACCATGCATAACCTGATAATTGACAGTTGTAGCTGCAGCAGCTACTTCCTAAGACCTGGTAATTATTAATCTAGGTAGAGGAGTTGTTGTTGATTGGGACCTGGTAATTGGTGATCTAGGTGGAGGATTTGAAGTTTGGCCTCCTCCATTACCATTCCCACTAGGTCCTATCAACAAACACAACCTAGATCATACAGATACTCACTATATACATACATATATGTTTCACATCTGAAAATATAAATTCATCCTCTATATATATATATAATAGGTCTAGGTTTATCTTCAGACCTCCTTCTTTGTATATATATAGATATACATTTCAGATCTAGGTTTATCTTGCAGACTTGGCACACGGCTGCTGCAACTTGACGCTGAGAAAGGAAACAAATATAAAGATTAAAAACAAGTTTAATATGGATTTTATAATACAACATAACTTCGTACTATTAACACAATAATTTATGTAAGTCCCTTCTGTATATAGTAAATTTAGGGTTAAGTCCCTACTACGTGCTCAACCTCCATTAATAGTGAAACGACTACAACTAACTAAAAACTTGGGTAGACATGATGAAAAGGAACAACAACCCATTACATACCTTAGAGCATAAGCTTGATTCTCCACCACCACCCATTCTTATCACTTAGTTTGATTTTAGACCAAAAAGAGAAAATAAGAGAGATGTTTGAGAAAAGACCAAGAAGCTTCAATCTTCTTCAACCACTCTACTGATTTAGCTTATTTTTAGAGTTTTTTTGGATAGATTTGTATGAGGTATTTGATGAATGTTATATAGGGTTTAGAGAAACGATCATAATTAGGGATCAATAGTGATTGTTGGATCACTTTGATTTAGCGGTTATACCCTAACCGTTAGATCAAATAAGGGGTAATTTGGACAAAAAATAAAATAAGAACTTAAGTCTCTCACATGCTCAACACGTGAGGGGTAAATTTTTTAAAATTACACACGTGTTGCACACACACGCGCCACTTAACGGTTATTAGTAAACATAAAGGGGACTAATATCGAAAGTTTGAAAAATAAGGGACTAACCCCTAATTAGAACATGCAAGTGGGACTAAACCCTAAAAATCTCTTATCTAAAACCCTTTTCATTTCTAATTTATTTAATAACTAAAACTACTAAATTAAATCCACCAAAAGCGGTCGATTTTAATACTATGGATGTTAGGGTTTTATTATTTTGAATGGCTAAGATGAAACCTTAAACCATCAATGTTTGACATCTAGATTTTTATTTAATGCAATCTCTTTAATTTAGGAAATGGAAATATTTTCAATAGTGTGAATTTAGTAGGTTTTAGATAGGCTAAATCTAATGGTCTAGATTCATTCCTTGTTCTCCAAAGTTTTGGATTTACTTCCATTTAAAAATATACTAGTATTTATCCTAAATTAGTAATTATCTCATTTTTTAAAAATTACTAAAATGTGAATTATCTACTAATTAAGATTTTTAAAGATTTTGGACTTTTAATCCCACTTAAAATGGGTGGCGCACAAGGCAACCCTTGTGCCCACGCTTTTGGCAAGTGGGGCCCACCTCTTGGTCACCCTTTATCCTATGTTTACTTGTTTTACTAAACTACATCCACTTGATTCATTTTTTTAATATGTTTCTTCTTCATTTATTCATTTCTAAAGAAACTTAATTGTTTTAAATGAACCCATGATCCTACGGTCCATATCATCATCTACATTTATAAAATTTTTAATCCAATGGTTAAGAATGTTTACTAACATTTAAGAACTTTTCTAACTCCGAAATGTTCATTTGTCATTTCATTTCATCTCTAAATGATTTATAGAATTCTTTGATTTTAGAAACTATTCAAAATGATTCTCATATCTTAGAAATCACTTTAACCTGAGGTTTATGCTGACTCCCACTTTGAATGTGGGTCAACCCAACCCTAATTTCATTTTATTTCTTCGGTTTTCAAACCGAAAGTTCACTTTCTAAGGTTTATAAGAGTTGAAATGGTTCATTCTTAAAGGATAACCCTTAGTCTCTCTCTCATTCAAAAATATTTTTGAAAATATTTGGTTTTACTCGAAAACATAGTTTTGACTTTTAAAAATATTTTTCCCTTACTTGGTGAGGTCATGCTCATTTTGCAAAACATTTTGAAATCATTTCTATGCATAAATATTATATATGTAACTTATGCATGCAAATGGATGTTGACAAAGCTTGTTACTATACTTATAGGTTTTTCTCTTTATGTTTACACCTCTCTAACACTAGTTAGGCCTACTTTAGGTCCATGGGCCTTAAGCCCATCCTTAAGTTTATATGAAAAAATTTCGGGTGTTACACAATTTATTTGAACTTTTCGGTGAACCAACTAAATAAGACAAAATTCTTACACTGATATCAATTAATCGTTTGACATTTATATATTATTACGTATCTTTAGATAGAATTACAAAACTGAGTTTTATTTAATCACTTGAATGGAATTACGATAGATCATTGTTGTTAAAATCGTATGAGTTGACTCGCGAATCGTATGATTCGTAGTCATAAAACTTTGAACAGATACGAATTTCACAACTAAGTCGTTATCTGTAGTGAATCGACGATTCCCGTGCTAAGTCGCATGATTCGAGGAGAATCGTATACGCTAACCGATTCATGGAGCCACGATTTCAACAACTTCCAAAGTCAAATTTTTAATTTCATATGATTTTAGAGAGAAAAAGCAACAAACATGAGGGGTTCGCGTTCAGATCTGTGAGAGGAGGAGGAGGTTTCAGATCTGAGAGAAGAAGAAGAAGAAGAAGAAGAGAGAGAACAACAAGAGAACAATATGAAGAAGAACGATATGAAGAGGGACTTGTATTTAGATTTGTTTGGATCTGAGAGAAGAAAAGTTGTCACCAGACATCGCCGCCGCCGTCCCTTGCAACAAGTTTTAGCCTTTAGATTTTTTTTCTTACTTTTCTTTTCCAATTTGTTATACCATTCTATAATAAACCCTTGGAGATCTTTCATAAAGCCGGCCGTAATTAACCCAAACTTAGGTTATTTTGAACTTAATCCAGCCTATAAAAGCCTAAATCCTTTAACTATTCAGTTTGGGCCCAATCAAATATACTTAAAACGCACTCTTTTAAAGCCCATTCATCCGTCCTTTAATTAGTTATATGTATGTTATAATATATAAATTTTTTTAATGTATTTAAGAAATTAACCATGAATCTGTGATTCACGATTCAACCTACGATTCGATTTGACAAAAATGAAAACGATTCGTGTTCCGATTCAAGATTCAACAACCTTGCGATAGATATAACTATTTGGTAATTTTTAATTACTTTTGAATTTCATTTCATTTTTTGCATTTGCAAACATTTGAACTTAAATCTTTAGTAAATGTACTAAACTTTTATTATTTTTTAAACTACTAAAGGCTAATACTTTAATTTTTATTTTTGAGGAAAAGGCTAATATTTTAATTAAAAATAAATAATTAGAAATCTATTAATAAATTATTTAAAACTAATAAATTATTTAAAACTAATATATTTATATTGGAAAAGATATAGCTAATAGGTATTAATATATATATACAAACACATCAGTCTTATTAGATTCAAGCGTTTCTTATTTTAACAATGGGCTCCACTCTCTTTTTATTTGTATATTCTTTATTATTAAGTTTCAACGAAATGGATTTTCTCTTCAAAGTTCCTAAGATGTTTGCTTTTGACATTGATACTTAGGAGATTAAAATTATTTTAGTTACTACTGAGATAGAACAAGTGTAAAGCATACATTGGAAAACTATTAGTGTTATATAATGACGGTCCCCCCTACACGCACTTCATGCATGTGAGTTAGTTGTCCATCACACGCTATGCACGTGATGTCCAAACGCGCTATGCGCGTTCATTAAACTTGTCCGCGGTTCGCGCGCGACAAACTCAATTTACCCCTTCACACGCGCTACGCGCGTGTGAATTAACAAATTATGCTGCACTTTATTATTAAAAAAATAAGATGCAGGTGGACCCACTGATAACAGTGTATATGCTGATGTGATCTAGACGTTGAGTAGATCATCATAAAAAAAGTCAGCCCTTGGATCAATTTCATATGATCACATTGGCAAGTGTAACCCAAGTGTAAATAAATAAATAATATGACAGGATATATTCAGTATTTCTTAAAAAGAAGTTAAAAAAAAAAAAAGATAAATCATGCAACTTCATACACGGCTCCTATGCAAGCCGCATTATATATACAGATCGAGCAGTTTATTTTGTGCCCAGATGCTCATGCCTGTCAAATATGTTTATACAACATTTTTTCTTATTTTGAGTAATTATATAAAAATCGTTGGATTTTGTATTTATTTTGATTATTTAAAGTGTTTTTTTTTAAAAAAAAAGAAAAGGAAAAAAAACTCCATTTCGAAGAAACTTTATTCATAAAAATCGACATAGAGGAGGGGACAAGGACCAAACCGCTCCCCCCACCCCCCCAAACAAAACCCAAAAGTCGAAAAACAAAGCTAGACTAACAAGAACAAATGTAAATAGCACACAACCTATCCAAACAAGCAAGACCACGAAGCCTAACAGGAAATCCTGAGAAAAAAATCCAAAGGAGAATGAAACCGGAGACCAAGATCTACCATTAAATCCGCCCTAGAATTGCATGCATGAAACATATGAGAAAGCTGAATACAGAAAGAGGAAGACGAACAATGAATTTCTTGCCTACCACCTTCTGAGCCACCAAGGAATATGAACTAAGCATGTGAACCATCTAATAACTAGTTGAGAATCAACTTGAACACAAATAGAAGAAATACATATTTCCTCATACAACTGCAACCCATTGAAAGGAGCCTTAGATTTCACCAAATTCATAGTACTAACCCCATAGAAACTTTGAAAAGCTGCAAAAATATGACTAATAAAATTTCTAATAACACCCCTTCCAGCGCATTCTCCCAAATCTGAACGGGCCCCATCCACATTTAGACAGAACACACGAGAAGGAGAAAGACTCCATTGGACAATCAAAACACATTTAGGTGGAATACTTTGAACAGATATACCAAAAGAAGCACATAATTGATGTAGACCATCCCGACTTGGCTTCCTCCTTTTAATCAAGCTGTTAATCATAAAAAGCTGATTTAAAAGCTTCCTTCGAACCAGCACCGAAGAGGAAGAACCAATACCAAACCTCCTACAACAATAAAGTTCCACCCAAATACCCCCACAANTGACTCAAATTTAACTGTTAGAATCAACTAATGTTTCCTATTTGGGTGGAAATGAGTGAAGTAACCGCCTTCATTTCCTCGTTTCTCCCTTCATAAATTTTTTTTTCACTATTTCCCTATTTCAATTGAACTACCTTTTCGATCCATTTCTACCCTACAGACATACCCTAACAAAAAAGTGGTAACGGAAGTTTAAGAGAGCAATTTTTTTAGGAGGGACTGATGCCCAAATTACAATAAGGCTTAGATAAACCACAAAAGGTATGTGAGAAGTTCAGAAACTGCCTTAAACACTATTTTCAACAGAGGTCGTCATCAACAGATAAACACAGCAGAGGACACCACTAACAAGTGCAGGAAAGGGCACCACCAACAGATGCAGAGAAGGGCACCACCAACGAGTGCAACAACATTTATTTAGAAGCACCTATATATATAAGTTACATGGGTCTTAGGGCAAGTCTAGTGGGAGGGATTGGACTTGTTGATCAACAAGTTCCCTCCCACAGTGAAATCCCTAAACATCTAAAAATAGATCCCTTTCCACTTGAATAGGGATCCTTAGTGGAGAGCTAAACGGTTGAGCGCCACGCTCAACCATTGAGCGTATCTGTGAAACCCCACTAACAAACAAAATAATACACTAATAATAATATTTATAATAGTAATAATATTAGGAGCAAAAGAAAAAAAAAGGGGAAAAAAAAGAAGAAAAGAAAAGAAAGGAAAGAAAATAAGAAAGAAAGAAAGAGAGGTTAAGAGAGTGACCTGAGAGAGAGAATCGTGGGGGAGAGAAAGACAAAGAGAGTGAGAGAAAACGAGAGAGAGAGAGAGCTGAGGGAAGGGAAGAGGAAAAAAATGGTGAGAGAGAGGGTTAGAGAAAAATGTGAGAGAGAGGGAGTCTGTGTGAGAGAGATAGAGGACTGAGAGTGAGAGAGAGAGAGAGCTGAAAGGGAGAGAGGAAAACTGAGACAGATTGAGAGAGAGAGAGTGAGAGAGGGAGAGAGCTGAAGAAGAAGAAGACAGCAGCAGCAGCAGCTGCTGCTGTCCTCGCCGGAGGTGAGAGCAGCTGCTGCCGGCGGTAGCAGCTGCCGACCAGCAGGAAGAAAGGAAGAAAAAGAAGAAGAAGGAAGAAGAAAAAAGAAAAAGAAGGAAGAAAGAGGAGAAAGGAGAAGAAGAAGAGAGGAAGAAGAGGGATTTCTCTTGGGTAATTTTTCTCACCATTTTTCTCACCATTTCAGCTGAATTTATGAGCTAACAACTTAGTTTTTGTGTTGTTCAAACATGCATGCTAGTGTAGATCTTGTTTTTGAGCTTAATAGTGGAAGAAGGGATGAGATGGGCCAATATTTTTGTGTTAAAATGAGAAATCAGCACCTAAATATTGTGGATCTT
>MVGT01002874.1:97250-117420 GCA_002174775.1 Macleaya cordata | reverse complement strand
CTCGGAATCGCACCAAATTTTGCACACTCTTTGGAGGTCCTATAAAATGATGATAGGAACTGAAACCACGAAGTTTGGACCCTAGAATTGCTCAGAATCGCAGTTCAAATGTTTCGGACCCCGTCGTACAAGCTATTTTTGGGCAAAAATTCGAAATCCTCGGAATCGCACCAAATTTTGGACACTCTTTGGAGGTCCTATAAAATGATGACTGAAACTGAAACCACGAAGTTTGGTCCCCAGAATTGCTCAGAATCGTAGTTCAAACGTTTCGGTCCACGCTGTACAAGCGATTTTTGGGCAAACATTCGAAATCCTCGGAATCGCACCAAATTTTGCACACTCTTTGAGGTCCTATAAAATGATGATAGGAACTGAAACCACGAAGTTTGGACCCCAGAATTGCTCAGAATCGCAGTTCAAAGGTTTCGGTCCACGTCGTATAAGCCATTTTTGGGCAAACATTCGAAATCATCGGAATCGCACCAAATTTTGCACATTCTTTGGAGGTCCTATAAAATGATGATAGGAACTGAAGCCATGAAGTTTGGACCCCAGAATTGATCAGAATCGCAGTTCAAAGCTTTTGGACTACGTCGTACAAACCATTTTTGGGCAAAAATTCGAAATCCTCGGAATCGCCCCAAATTTTGCATACTCTTTGGAGATCCTATAAAATGATGATAGGAACTGAAACCACGAAGTTTGGACCCCAGAATTGCTCAGATTCGCACTTCAAAGGTTTCGGTCCACGCCGTGCAAGCCATTTTTGGGCAAACATTCGAAATCCTCGGAATCACACCAAATTTTGCACACTCTTTGGAGGACCTATAAAATGATGATAGGAACTGAAGCCACGAAGTTTGGACCCCAGAATTGATCAGAATCGCAGTTCAAAGCTTTTGGACTACGTCGTACAAGCCATTTTTGGGCAAAAATTCGAAATCCTCGGAATCGCCCCAAATTTTGCATACTCTTTGGAGATNCCCTTCTTACATACTTATAGAAAAATAAATTCTCTAAAAGGCAAGAAAGAAGGAAAATAAAATAAAATAAAATAAATACAAGAAGGAAAGAATATGGGAATTAAATTAGCATTGCTAGCATAATTCCTTTTTGTGAATGATTTGGAATCAATCATCATAATTCCCATAAAAATCTTGATTTCTTTCCATTTGTGGAGTTGTGGTGGAGATGATCCTGTGCTTCACGGTGTATAGTTGTTACTTGCATGGAGGATTTTGTAGAAAGGATTAAATTTGTAGCTCACAAGAGTTGAACCCAAGACCTATTGCAAGGATGAAGAACACCTTAACCATCTAGCCATCGTTGCCTTGATGCTCTGTATTAGCAAGCTTTAATCCTTCTTCTAATTCACTGAAGCTTTGTTTTCTTCACTTTTGTTGCAAGATTTGGATGTTTTAATCGAACGGAGGCTCTTCGGTCCTACATCATGTAAATACATCCATCAGTAACATTACTAACTAATTTAGGGCTAGAAAATACATTATTTGAGGGGTTTAAATTAGAGTTTTGGATGCTTATCAATATGCCACAAATACTCCAACTTGGAGTTCCATGAAACACATGCATACAGATACAACCTGCCACATGTGTAATTTTGCATTAGTACAAACTTTATGAATTGTCTGTACCACTGCTTTAGAGACTGCTTCAAATTGTACAACAACTTCTAAAATTTATAAACCCAATTCCAATTACCAGCAATTCTGAACTCCTCTGGCTGAGTCATATGGATCTCCCTTCCAAATCACCTTGCATACACTCTACCTTCATACCGAGTTGATCAGACTCGATATCAAATTGTGCAATCAAAACCACCATAATTCGAACGAAAGCATCCTTCACTAGTAGAGAACATATTGTAAAATAATTGATGCCTTCCTGCTATGCATAGCCTTTATCTACCAAACTAGCTTTGATTTTCACTCTGCTGGTGCTTTGAGATCCTCCCATCTTTAAAGTATACCCATTTACACCCGATCGTCGTCTTCACCTTGGATAACTGCAACAGTACCCAAGTCTTTCTATTGTAAAGAGACTAAATCTCTTCACCCAATTGTCTCTTATATTCCATGCTTCTTTTCTGCTTTTGTGGAAGAAAGTTCATCATCATCAATCAGTACTGTATATTCCACCGCATCCGTAAACTAGGTTAGTTCACGAATTTCTCCTCACGATCTATCGACCGCAAAGCAAATTTGCTGGTTGCTGTTGAGGCACCTGGACTACAACCTCTTCTTCTTCGTATCTGTCTAAACAAACCAATCTGTATCAACTTGGAGTTTCAACAAACTCCACCTGCTCTTGACTTATGTCTGTCTTACTCTTCTTTTCTGAAATCTTCAATATTGCAGTCTCAATAAATCTCACTTCTTTTGCTTATCACGTTCTTCTCAATTAGGACGCCAGTGCTTGTATTCCGTCTCACCTTGTAATAAGTAGTTCAAACAAATACTTGTGAGAAAACAAAATCAGAAATAAGGATTTCAGACCATATCTCCATCGGAATCGTTCATCTGAATTTTATAGCAGGTAACCAATCAATGAGGTGACACGCACAAGTCAATGTCTCAGCCTATAATATTATCCAATCCAGCCTTGGACAACTAATATCGTACCATCTCCAGAAGAGCACGGTTCATGAGTCTTGTTACCTCATTCTATTGTGGAATTTTCTTTACTGTGAATTACACTCGAGCTCTTCATCTTCTTCATAGTTCATGCAGGAACATATCAGACTCATACTCACCACCATCGTCTGATCGTAGCGCTTTCAACTTTCTGCTAATCTTTGCTTCATATCTCCTCCTCCACTGCCAAGAACTTCATCCAATTTACTTTATTGTGTATACTTCATATTCATCTAATGGAGTCCCCAACTAAGAAGACTAGATAATGCATAACCTCCCAAAGATGAAGTCTCATACTTCTGTGTGAACATAATCCAAAATACCATTAGTGGTATGCTTTGCGGTACTGATATTTTTTCTGGTCTGCTTCCCCTTCACACAGTATTCGCAAAATCCTAATTTGCTGCATGATTTTGTGCCTTTCAACAAGCTCCTCCAATCAACTTCTGCAAAGCCTTTTCCGATTGCATGTCTTAGCCACATATACCAAAGAATTTGATAGAATCACTATCAGAAACTACTGTTGCACCTGTAAATGTATTCTCCTTCAAGAAATACTGAATACCCAATGATCTTGTAGTCTTCATAATCCAGCGCAACCAATGAGACCGGTCAGAATCAGACAAAGTTTGGCACACTTACAGTTCCATCCTCTGGCTTCAAGCATATCTTCTATATCAAATATGTCTTGTAGGAATTATTGTTGCCTAGTAAGACCACTGCACTTTCCAACTTCGTAAAGCTGGAAAAACAATATCCCTACTGGGACACATCTGATAGGAACATCCCAAGTCCAGAACCCACTTGTCAGAATAACTGATAAGTACAGATTCTAGTGCAATAATAGTAAGTGTTTGTTCAATGCCGTTATCATCATCTCTTAATCCAGATTGAACTGTGTTCACATCTGAAACCAACTCGTCCTCGTTCTTCAACCTTGGACATTCAATATTTGCTGGAAACTCCATTTCTAATCTTCCTCTTGGCTTTGACCGAAATCTGCCTGATTTCTTTATGTCATACCATCCCCTGACCGTCAAACCATCTGATGTGGAATCTATGTGAACATGCACATCCTTCTTTCGACACTCAAATTTGATCAGTGTAACAACTGTTTGATCCAATTTCGAGTTTTACCTTCCAATGCCATCATGGTAGAAAAAAACTCGTACATAATAACGGGAAATGAATACAATAGGCATATGCCTCCTTCTTATACTCAAATATTACTATAAGATAAAACAAAATTTGCATATATTATTTTGTTGTAATCATAAAGGTGCTCAAACAATTTAATACTTGGATGACAATTGAAACTGAAATGTTTCTACATCTGGATGATTTTGTTCTCCATGCTTTGCATCATGAAATCGTCTCCCACCTTCTACCACAGGTATTTGGCTAAGATTTCCTTCGTTATATTATATTTTTGATTTTCGACATCTGTTCTGATCACGTGCAAAAAAGCTCCCAATGAATAGTACCCAAAATAGTACCATCAACAATGCCAAATAGTGTGCTGAATAGTACCCGAAATAGTGCTCAAATAGTACCCAAACAATACTAGGCCCAATAGTACCTAAATAGTACCATGTCCAATAGTACCCAAATTAGTATCAGGCCCAATAGTACACAAAATAGTACCTGGTCCAATCGTACCCAAAATAGGACCAATAATTTACTATCCATACATGAATAGTACCCAGAGCTCTAATACAGTTTCTACTGTGTTTTCTGTTGTTGTGATCGATCTTGGGTTATATGGCAGATTTCTGCCCATTCGCACAACATGTTGTGCCTTTTGTTAAAGATTATGATAACATGAAAATAACTAAAACTAGTTTTGGTGACGTTAATTGTGCCTTTTGTTAAAGATTATGATAACATGAAAATAACTAAAACTAGTTTTGGCTTGCTAACTTCACCAACAGTAGGACACAGTCGGAAAGGATAGTCAATTAAATAATATATATTTATATTAAATTAATTTCATAAATGAAATTCTATAAAAAAAACTCATGTAAATCCCTCGTACCAAAGGGTTTCGATAAGAAAAGAAAGGCTGAAAACATGTATGTGTTTTATAAAAAAAACTCATGAGAATTATAGGACCTAAAACTATTGACAACAAAAATCACGCGGGGCATGTACTTCAAGTGTCAACCGTGTGTCTGCGTATTCGATATGGACACGCTACCCAGAGTGAACTGTTCGTGCTTTATAGGTGAGAATTATAGGACCTAAATTTCTTATTTAGTGCACCTAATCTCTACAATTTTAATGACGCTTCACTTTAAGTTGTTTAAGCCATCGTCATTGCGTCACACACAAATGGTCATTTTTTAATAAAAGAAGTTATAGACGTTTCAATAAGCATTTCACAGGACATGACGCGCTCTTTAGAAAAAACAAAAAACAAGATTCTTCTAAAATCTCTCACCGTTCCTTTTTTTCTCTCAAAACTTCCTAAACTACCATCTCTCAACGATTCAACTTCCAAAACAACCCTCTTCACTCTCGATATATGTATGACGTCCGCTTAATTTGCAATTTGAGGCACAGTCATCGCCTTCTGGATGACAAGCGGACCAGACACTACCACATAGACGATGTCCAAATAATAAAATGATTGAGAGTTGACGCCCTAACAAAGAAAGGGCGAGCCGAGAGAAGAGGGGGAGTTACGCGAGGCGTAGGTTTGGCGCTCACGGCGGGAAATGTAGGCTAACAAGCGACGGACTTGTTGTCTAGAAGGCGTTTCCAGGAAAGGAAACAACCATCAATATGATTATCTGACAAACCATACTAATAATGGTTATTCCAGAACGAGAGCACGATGGAGATTCAGGGGGCCCGTGTCCCAATCAAGAGCGGGTTTCCCGACCACCACGTCAGAGAGGCAGGGATCGTGGCCGTACGAGGGTTCCAGGAGGCCTCTTCTTCTTGATAGGTGGCACGTGCATAGAGTTTCGATGGCTAACTGCATATGCCACTCTCGAACGTGGAGGAGGGGGAAGACGCATCGGGTCTTTCTAGAAGGAACGAAAAGGTGATAAATAAAGGAAGGGAGAACCTCAAAGGGGATCAAACCTTCTTCCCAGATGAGCACTACCAGAGAGGAAACCCTACCTTGAAAGACCCTCTTCATCACCATCCCTTTTGTTCTTCGTCCATCACCACCCCACCGTCGAACCATGCTTGATGCTCCTGTATTCTTCTCTTTCTCAGTAATCTCCACAGGTTTCGAATGGCCGGGCATCCTGATTTTTTGTTTAAACGAGATCTTGGGACTGACTTCCCTTGCCCCTTTTTCCCTGTAGACCATTTAAACCACGTCTGAGTGACTTGTCACACCACACAAAACCCCGATAACACACACACACACTTTCTCACTCCTAAAGATCCATTAAACGCTGAGCCTGAAACTATTTTGATCATTGACCCCGATCAAAGGCCTGTAGATCGCAGTTTCCACAATTGATATTGGATCAGGGCACCGACAACCTGCACAGGAAAAAATACAAATCGCACGTGAAGATTTCTAGGCGCCGGGGTGGTGCCGGCCTAGGAGTCTCCGACGGTCAAGTCAGCGTTGTTTGGGAAAATAATTTAAACCAAAATTAAAGAAGAAGAATGGATCTGTATCACCTATTCTGGTAGATCGTGGCCGGGCGAGGTAGAAGACGGGATCTTAGTCGTTGAGCCTCTGGCTTGATGGTGTCTTCTCCCCGGGGGAGATTGATTAAGTGACGGAGTTCTCAATATTCTTCTGTTGCGGAGAGTTTCTTTTTGAGAGTGAGAGAGGGAGAGAGTCAGTCGTAGTCCGTAGAAGTCCCTTGAGAGAGCCCCCCTTGTTCCCTTTTATAGGAAGGGAATCCAATCCAGTTGCCCTGAGCTTCGGGATAATTTCCCCTATCTCAGGAAGATATTTTGGCGGTTATGGGGCTTCGTGAAGACTGAGCTCCTTACTTGAATTAGTCAATATCTTCAGGAAGATATGATGGCGGTTAGGGAGTCCTGCGTGGACTGAACTCGTAGTTTGAATTAGTCAATATCTTCAGGAAGATATGATGGCGGTTAGGGAGTCCTGCGTGGACTGAACTCGTAGTTTGATTTAGTCAATATCTTCAGGAAGATATGATGGCGGTTAGGGAGTCCTGCGTGGACTGATCTCCCAGTTTGAATTAGTCAATCCTCATCTGCCCTTGGCGTATGGACCATAGAATTGGTCTTAGGCTATTGGGCTTCTGGGCCTGACAGTGGGCTTCTGGGCCTGGTAAATGTACAACCCTTTCGGTCGGCAGGCCACTGGGCCTGATAGCGGAATCTGGCCACTACAACATCGAGTCAACGGTACGCTTGGCCTGAAGCTTATTTGGAAGGACCGAGCTATCCGAGATGCATATCTTGGTGTAATTATGGATATGCTTGGCATGCTTTGTGTTGAGCTATCCGGGGTGGTGTAGCACGGTGTGGCATAGTAAGGGGAGAGCTATGCCTGGATCATTGGATACTAGTAAGTTGCAGGCTAGCGTTCTCATGTTGCTATACGGAAACCTTATAGCCAGGATGGACCTCGCATATGCGTATGCTTGGTTGGAGCCTCAATGCTTCTTGACAGGTGAAGCTTATGACTGTATGGGCAGTCCGAGTAATGTCGGCTTGGCCAGGTGGACGGCTATTCACGGTTACCTTCCCGGTACTGTGGAGACAGTGAATCCTACCTGTTGGACGAGTGTCATAGGACACGATGAAGTGACTCGTAGGCCGGCATATGAGCGTGGCTCGTGTTGGTTATTCCGCTGTGCATGTTGGGGCAAGATGACCAGAAGGTCTTGAGACGAACCGAGATGGTTTGTGAGGCTGACTATGGACTAGGAGGGAGTCTGTAGTGCCGCACGGGTAATCGGTAATATGAATTTCCGCTGCGTGACCGCATATATTGCCGGTCGACCGATCCGCCCGTGACACATGGCATGCAGTAGTTGGTGCGCAAGAGGGTGCCAACGGCCAGAGCACCTGGTCGTTGGGGTGGTTTGGGTGCCAACGGCTATAGCTTATAGCCGTTGGTGTTATTTTCTAAAAAAAAAAAAAAACTCTTTTTATTTTCAAAATAAATCAAAGCCTTAAAACAGATGGGTCCCACAATAAAAAAAATTTCTTCTTTTCTTCCTGATGCATACGCTTTTGATAAAATGGGTGAGGGTGTTTGTAATACCCTAAAATTTATGCTTGTTCACATGTGTTTTTGTACTCGTGTTGCTTTCTTGACTATGACTTTTACAATTTAATTTGTATGCTAAATTAACCTGATGACATATTAATTACATGTTGATGGTTAATGTCGAATTTTATATTTTTCAATTTATAGCTATTATAATTCTCTCTCACTCACTTGCCTGCCGTTTAAAATACCAGTTAGAATTTTGAAGCATACAATCGTTATTAGTAATTGTGGCAATTCTTATTTCTATTTATTTATTTATATATATAGGTGTATGCATTATTTCAGAAGTTTGTCCCTTAATTTTGATGATTTGCACTTATATGTATTGCATGTTATTTTCACTTAATTATTTAATTATTTTTGCATGGAGCATCATAGTGTGAATCAATTCAACCACTACCCACGTTTTATTATTGGTGACTTGCAAAACTAATTTTGCGCATAGCCATTTCATCTACTCAATATTTCATGGAGCATTAATGATGATTGCCACAAAACGATCCCATTTAACAACATTTGCATGCACATAAATGTTAGTATATGCTAGCATCGTTAATACCCCTAACTATTGCATGCACTAGCATATTATTCACCCTTTTTGCATGCTACCTTAATTAATATTTTTGGATGCTTGTATTATTCATGTTGCATTTGTATCTCACCATTAATTAGTATTGCATGTGGGCATCTTTAGTAGTAATTTCTATCCTTTGCATGTTGCTAATAATATTATTGATAATTGTGATTATATTAATTAGTAGTAACAGTAGAGAGAGACCCCAGTAACCGATCGACTTCCATAGAATGACTGATCAACTTCTAAGACTAGATGACCGATTAACTTCCAACGATCAACGGCTCAGATGTGACCACCCTTAGACCTTTCAAATCCCTCATCCAACATTTACATGCACCACCATGCAAGAAACCTCTAGAAATTTAATTTGGACACCATCAATAGGAGTTAGTATACTTATTCAATTCTATGGGCTAGGGAATTCTATAAATACCACTTTATGCCTAGATGGGCAAAAAAAAAAAAAAAAGCCTCATGGAGAGGACGTCCAGAGAGTGAGAGAGTGATAGTGAGGTTTTGAGAATAAAAATCAAAGGTTGAGGAGAAGAGAAGGGGGACTCGGACGATCTAGCCGAGGTGGTGGGGCAATCACACACATACACTTGAAAAATATTTACCGTGAGAGGTAGGATTCGTTAAACCATACCTCGTGGGATTGTTTTATATCGTGATCATGTTTATTTACATAAATGATTCGTTCTTGAAATTAAAGAGCATGTGCATATATATCAAGTATTTCATTTTACATATGTATATGATTTTGCCATGAACCGATTGCCATACATGCTTTGATTTCATATGTGCTAGATCCTTATATAAATCTGAGTTCTTGATTTTAATTTTATGCTAACATGATGTAAGTAGACCATTTTTATCTTATAGTCAATTACATGTAAATTGCAACGTAAAGTAATGGTTCAAAGACATAAGGGCTGATTTTGTTAAAATAATTAGTTACATCTAACTCTTGAATTGATTTACGTTTATGTAATGGACTGATTTTGGGAATGATCTTATACAAGAAATGGTTTATTCTTAAAATAGTTTCTCGAAGATGTGAGTTGATTTTTGAACTGGTTTTCTACAAGATATGGGCTGGTTTTTATATAAACAAATGGGCAGGTTTTTCCTACAAACAATGGACTACTTTTTGGGCTAGTTAGATTTGTTGGGCGGTTTTCTACACACAATGAACTAATTTTTGGGATTTATTTTCTACAAACAAAGAACCGACTTTTGGGCTGGTTTTCTAGAAACAATGGATCGATTCTTGAAATTAGTTTTGCTAAAAGAAATGGGCTGACTTTTATACTGTTTTTCTAAAAGAAGTGGGTCGATTTTCTACAAGCTACGAGGCTGATTTTTACAAAACCATAAACCGAATTTTGATATGTTATGGGACTGATTTTACAAAGACACAAACTTATCTTTTTCTACATGTTAAGGGGTTAATTTCGTTGAACTTCTTGGGCTGATTTTAATAGAACATGGGCTAGTTTTTACATATTTTTTGAACTGATTTTCCTACTAAATCATGGACTGATTTTTCGTACAAGTGTTGGAGCAAAATCACAAGCCTTATAGTTTTTCAACAAAACAAATGGGCTGGTTTTCTCACAAGTTTTGGAGCAAATTCCTATGCCGAAAGGGCTGATTTTTCTTCAAAAAAATGATGGTTTTGTTTAGGAAATTTTAGGGTTTAGTCTCTAGTTGATAATTGAAATGGGTTTCGTCCCTCCATAATCCAAAAAGCTGATGTTAGTCCCTTTTGGATGGAAACATACAAATTACTATTAAATGGTGCACGTATTGAATACACATGTGCCTCCTGGACCAAATTACCCCTCACGAGGTACACACGTGAGGGACTTAAGTAAAACTAAAATTAAATGTCAAAAATACCCCCCTCTCTATCCAATGGCTGGGGCGTATCAGTGAGATCGATGGCCTGTGTTAACACAAACGAGGCACAAATATGACCGTTTGCTAACGGTCATATCTTCTCCTTCAAACCTATAAGTAGGATTCATGGCTGAAGTTAGAAGTCCACACATATGAAAGTTAGTATTTCTTGTTGAAAAGCGTAAAATTTCTCTACCAAAGTGTAAATTTCAGGTTCTTCTTTCTCACCTCCATTTACTGTTCATCTTGTTTAAAAATGGGTGGAGGTGGTGAATCAAGCAAATGCAGTAAGGTATGCTAGCTTTGAAAATCACAGATAACTGACTCTTTTTTGCATTACATGTCGGTGTAGCTGGTTACTGGTATAAATCTTTATCAATAGAGGAGGATGAACTGAAAAGGGATGTAACTCAAATTAATATATTAACAGAAGGGATTTAAGACTAATATAATTTATTATTTTATCCGTTGTGACGAATTTTCTAATTTCTTTTTTGGGAATTTTAGGGTTTAGTCCCTAGTTGATAATTGAAACTGGGTTTCGTCCCTCCATAATCCAAAAAGCTGACGTTAGTCCCTTTAGTTCAGTACCTCTAACCAGTACACAAGAAAGAGAAAGTGCAGTAACTGTTGCTAATTATGTCAGAGTGCATGGGCAGATGCCATAATAGACAGGTAAGCATGCCTCTTCAGCAGGTGTTCAGGTAAGCATGCCATAAAAAGCTGACGTTAGTCCCTTTAGTTCAGTACCTCTAACCAGTACACAAGAAAGAGAAAGTGCAGTAACTGTTGCTAATTATGTCAGAGTGCATGGGCAGATGCCATAATAGACAGGTAAGCATGCCTCTTCAGCAGGTGTTCAGGTAAGCATGCCATAAAAAGCTGACGTTAGTCCCTTTAGTTCAGTACCTCTAACCAGTACACAAGAAAGAGAAAGTGCAGTAACTGTTGCTAATTATGTCAGAGTGCATGGGCAGATGCCATAATAGACAGGTAAGCATGCCTCTTCAGCAGGTGTTCAGGTAAGCATGCCATAAAAAGCTGACGTTAGTCCCTTTAGTTCAGTACCTCTAACCAGTACACAAGAAAGAGAAAGTGCAGTAACTGTTGCTAATTATGTCAGAGTGCATGGGCAGATGCCATAATAGACAGGTAAGCATGCCTCTTCAGCAGGTGTTCAGGTAAGCATGCCATAAAAAGCTGACGTTAGTCCCTTTAGTTCAGTACCTCTAACCAGTACACAAGAAAGAGAAAGTGCAGTAACTGTTGCTAATTATGTCAGAGTGCATGGGCAGATGCCATAATAGACAGGTAAGCATGCCTCTTCAGCAGGTGTTCAGGGCAAAGATGCAGCTAAGGAGAGCAGCCAGCAAGGGTGTTGATATATAGCTTTTGTCCAGTTATTTGAAGCTTTGTTTGGATGTGTTGTTGCTGTTGTTTTGGACTTTTTTTAAGCATGTTGACTAGTTGGATGTGTTAGGGTTATTTATGTTGATGAACTACTCTTGAAGCAGGTTGGTTCAGACTTAGAATTAAGTTGAATCTTTTTTTGTGGATGCTGGTGGTATGGAACTATAGAGTTTTGTCAACTCCTACTTTTGTGAAGCTGGATGGTGAATTTGTGTAGTTATGTTAACTACTTTTGGTTGTATACAGTTCCTTTTTTTGTGGAAATATATGGTGTATACGCATTCAGTAGAATGCAGCTTTTAATAACATTTTGTAACTACTTACGGGGTTAATGAAATTGAGAACTAAATTTATATTATTTTTTGTGCATGCATGCTTCAATTAATAGTCCAAAAATATAACATTTATTCATAACTATTTAACTGCTACAGGGGTGCAACGAAAACCAACAACATACATTCAATTTACTTTACGTTACAATTTCCCAATTTGCTATATAGGTTTTCAAGGGTTGTCTGAATGACAATCTGGGCACCCACAGGAGAGTCGAACTTGGAGGCTCCTTTGAGTTTTTGAGCCTCTTTGAACCATTGTGTATCAGCACACTTGGTACAACCTAGATACTTCTCACCTTCGTGACCCTCCCACGTTGAAATCTTCATATCTCTAACACCCGAACATCCCTCCACCCTACATGTAGCACCCACCTAAGGACACTTGTTCCTCCAGTGATCGCTCTCGCCACATCTAAAACAACCAACTGACCGGTGTTGCTTTGGGGTTGAACTAGAACCCGTAGTACCCATGCTTTCTGAAATAGCATCATCCAACCATTGGAAATTACCACAAGTTGAATATTGACACCTCCAAAACATTCGACCAGGGTTCTTAGCAGTCCCGGAGACCAACAACTTACGAATACCGGTGCACTTCACTATCTTGCACTTAGTATACAAAAATGGACAAGTAGGAGCCAAGTGTGAGCTTTGATGACATACTTGACACTTGTTTTCTCTTGAAAGGCACTGAAAAAACAAAGCAAAGAAGTCAGAAAATTCATCACAATGGATAAAATAATAAATTATATTAGTCTTAAGTCCCTTCTGTAAATATATTAATTTGAGTTACATCCCTTTTCAGTTCATCGTCCTCTATTGATAAAGATTTATACCAGTAACCAGCTACACCGACATGTAATGCAAAAAAGAGCCAGTTATCTGTGATTTTCAAAGCTAACATACCTTACAGCATTTGCTTGATTCACTACCTCCACCCATTTTCAAACAAGATGAACAGTAAAGGGAGCTGAGGAAGAAGAACCTGAAATTTACACTTTGGTAGAGAAATTTTATGCTTTTCAACAAGAAATACTTTCATATGTGTGGACTTCTAACTTCAGCCATAAATCCTACTTATAGGGTTTGAAAGAGAAGATATGACCGTTGGCAAACGTTCATATTTTTACCTCGTTTGTGTTAACACAAGCCATCGATCTCACTGCTACGCCCCAGCCGTTGGATAGAAAGGGGGGTATTTTTGACATTTAATTTTGGTTTTACTTAAGTCCCTCACGTGGTACACACGTGAGGGGTAATTTGGTCCATGAGGCACACATGTATTCAATACGCACACCATTTAACAGTGATTTGTGTGTTTCCATCCAAAAAAGAACTAACGTCAGCTTTTTGGATTATGGAGGGACGAAACCCAATTTCAATTATCAACTAGGGACTAAACCCTAAAATTCCCTTTTTTTAATAGTCGATTGACATAACTTGGTCTAATTGTTGTCTTGTACTCGATGTTTTACCAGAACTATTCGTTGGTTGTTACAAGGAACATAATTTTTTATAAGTTGGAATTTCGATGGATTTACGCATTCCCAAGAATTTAAACCTAAGAAAAGTGGTTTGAAATGGAAATAGTTTTGATAAATGTTGAAAGAAAAACCGTTTTGAGTTCATACTTCTCGGAACCTAGTTCCAAACTTGATACATATATATATATATATTTGACCGAGACTGTAATTTTCCTAGAGGGGCCCAAAGCCCCGCCATCGATGATTATGTTAGTTGTCCGAATCCAGGATAAAATCGGAGGTGGTTGTCGGACCAATGAGATAACCGGATATGAACTCACAAAATGTTTAAGTAAATAATTTTCTTACCCAATGATTTAAAAAACAAAAAAAGAAGATGGATTTTTCTGTTATCTGAAAGTGGTTTACTCGGTGTTTTACAAAAGAAAAAATTATATTTATTTTACCGGCTGCTTTAGTACCCTCATTGGGTATAGGGAGGCGAACCTATTGAGTTTTCTCACTGTTGTTGATAACTTTGCAGATTTTCTAAATGGTGGAGGTGTTCGAATGCGCAGGAGTAGAATGCTTGAGAAAATGATGATTAGGATGCTACAGTTTCATTTTATGTTTTAAGTTGTTCGTAATTTGGTCCCTATGTTTATATGTTACTTCCAGTTGTAATGGTTTGGGTGTCAAATCAGTATGTTATGCTGAGTTACAGTGTCAAAACTTGAATATTTCTATGTTTTTTAAGTGTGACCTTTTTTTATGTGAAAGAAATTTTGTGGTACAACCTTAACTTAGTTTGTTATGTTTAGTTTTAGTCGTGGACTAAAAAAGAAATTGACTGAATTTTACCTGGGTGTGACCTAGCACCACGGGTTTTGGGTTTGGATTTGGGTTGAACCCTGACTCGGAATTTGGGGTGTTACAGTGTTGTTACCCACCAGCTTTAGTTATTAAAATATGCACGTGGGTGATCAAAACTCATTTAAAAGCTTTTTCTGGATAGGGTCGAGCTTATGGATATGCTTTGCATGCTTTGTGTTGAGCTATCCGGGGTGGTGTAGCATAGTTAGCATAGCAAGGGGCGAGCTATGTCTGGATTGGGTCGGATGCTAGTAAGTCGCATGCTGGCATTCTTATGTTGCTATACTGGAACCTTAGCCAGGATGGACCTAGCATATGCGTATGCTTGGTTGTAGCCTCGATGCTTCTTGACAGGTGAAGCTTATGACTGTATGGGAAGTCCGAGTAATGTCGACTTGGCCAGGTGGACGGCTATTCCTGGTTACCTTCCCGGTACTATGGAGACAGTGAATCCTACCTATTGGAGGAGTGTTGTACTATTCCGAGTAGGCCGACATTTGAGCGTTGCACTAGTTGGTTGTTCCGCTGTGTACATTGGTACAAGATGACCAGACGGTCTCGAGTAAAACCGAGATGGTTAGTGAGGCTGACTGTGGACTAGGATGGAGTCTGTAGTGACGCATGGGTAAACGTTATTGAGAATTTCTGCTGTGTGACCGCATATATTGTTGGTCAACCATTCCGCCCGTAACACATGACACTTTACGTTCAAACAAGAACCCACTCTGAGAGCAAATCCTACTACTACACAATATACTTTCAAGCCTATCAAGCAATAAGCAACTTTAATGTTCGAGCATACAGGGGAGAAACTGGAACGCGGAATTGGACTAACCGATACTCCGTGGTACCTAGAGCTATTGCTTGAAGTCATAATTAAGTTAGCAAAGGAATTTAGGACGATAAGGTTTGCTGCTAATGGTGTTAGTTACATATATGTTGGATAAATCTACAGCTAATGGTAAGTTAGATGGGGTTTGGATTAACCTTCATCTTGAATCTATATAACAAAGGAGAACGATACATAAGTTCTCCTG
This sequence comes from Macleaya cordata, assembly GCA_002174775.1. NCBI lineage: Eukaryota > Viridiplantae > Streptophyta > Magnoliopsida > Ranunculales > Papaveraceae > Macleaya > Macleaya cordata. The sequence continues at coordinate 101,942 of MVGT01002874.1, read as the reverse complement.
CTTGCTGACTAGGACAAGTTCGTGTGAAATCACCAAAATAATCTTATTTTCTTTTTTAATACCTTTATATCCTTTAACAACTTTATTTATTATATAAATGACCAAAATAACCTTATGTTCTTTTACAAAATACCGGATTTATCCCATGGCCATAGTTATTTATTTACAGCTGATTTACACAGGACGGTGGAGTCGCGTGGAGTGGATCCAAGGGTGCGTTTATGGGTGCGCGCGAAGCGCATACGGAGAGAATAGACAATTAATTTCCACAAGTTAAATGACTGGAATACTTTTTTTTACGAGCAATTGAGCCGTGCCGGAGATATTGCTAGTGTATAAAAAAATAAAACTCACGTTGGAATATTTTATCAGTACAGAGTTTTCGAGAAAACAAAGATTTCCAAAAGAAGGTACATAAGCTATACAGATGTGAGGCAGATGTGAGGCAGTTGTATATAAGATATACAGCTATCAAGACTCTATTGGTTAATGGTTTGACTATTTTACTTTAGTCTTATATAAAAAGCAAACTAAAAGCAAGATAACATTCATTAATTCTGCATTGAATAGAAACCCTACTAGAGTACAACCTCAAGATCTTTCTCTCTTATTCTCTCTAGAGTTACACTTTCTCTCTCTAGAATTGGGTGATGAACTTTCGGGTCTAGAGTTTTTAGTCCGTATGGTTCGTGATTCAAAAACTTGTTTTCAAAAATTAATTTACATCTAAACTAAAACATATCTTGTATCACATCTAAAATTACATTTTGACTTTACTATAAAATTCTATATGATTTCATTGAAAACACCTAAAACAATATTTCTTTGTTTTACAAAATCCTACAAGATTTTATTATAAATCTTAAAACAGTCTTGGATGTAGTACAAGATGTATATTATTATAGGTGTAAATTAGTTTTTGAAAACAAATTTTTGAATCACAAATCAAACGGACCCAGCCTCTTCAACTCATGGGTGGGGGAGGGCATTGCCCAAGCTTGTAAAACCAGTTAGTTTTTGTTAATATATTCTTTTTACCAAAAAACTAGAAAAGAAAAAAGAATAGCGGGTCCACTAGTTACATAATAAAGAAAAAGAATAGTGCATACATCGACTAGTTAAATAATAATTGTGTTTGAGAATAATAATAATATAATAATAACAGTGGTAGATCAATTGCCCATGGTTAAAATGATGTTGTGTTGCCCTGCTCAGATGAAGGGCCCACATAGAGGAGATCTAAAGGCCTATATATCATCTTTACATCCTTAGATCCTTTCTCTAAGCACTTTGTGTGAGCTCGGCAACTTTAACCACGAAAATAATATATAAACCACAATCAAATGGCATTAGCTTACCACGTTACGTGGCAATTGATGGTATATGTCATGTCAGCTAATCTTGCCAGGCCCGTACTTTTCATTTTTTTTCTTGATGTAAAAGGCTGAAAAAAACAACATTAGCTGATGTGGCATATAGACATCTACAAATACGGCATGTGGTTAGATAATGCAGTCCCTCACTACTCATTTAAGCCCTAGTTCGGCTTGGCAGAAGAGGCAGAAATGATCCATCACACCATTCAGCTCGGTTAGTACCCATTCATCTTGCAGCCATGGTTGCTAATTTGCTAGAGAGATGACTTCATAATGAATAGAACTGTATTATTTTGTTGACTATAATAAGTGTTATGTGCATGTACAAAAAATTGACTAAAGAATTGATGCTCAACGAATATCGCCGTAGCCCTTTAGGAGGAACAATTCTTTGTCAGGTGACGGTTGTTAGTAGCAGACTTGCTGCCATGCAGGCGCCCAACCTATTGAGAACCTGACGAGAAAAAAATTAAGGCGAGATGCTCTACGAGGTGCTGAGAGGCATACTCTGACAGACTACGTGAGAACCTCGATCCAATCTTTGGAACGATAAATAAATCATTCTCTCTGAGGCTTTACTGTAGAAGTTGAAGCTTAGCAGTAGTTGCAGCATAAATCTGCCTCCAACTTCAGTTTCTTGAGGAAAGAGACCTACAATCTCCGAACCAGCAAGAGTTTCTCCTCTGCATTTTTGAAGTCGTTATGAGCATTATAGGCATGTGACATGGTGTTGATGTAAAATAATGGTGCATTGAAAAACAAATGTTCTACTACAGTTCAATCTGGAAACTGCTGAACAATAAAAACTAGAAATTTATGGTCCCAAATGTGTGATTTATGGATTTGGGTATTTTAATAAATTAAGTTTCACATTTAACTAGAAGTTTAGAGACTCCCTAAAACACTAATTTCCTTGATGGGTTAGGAAACCATAGGATTTACAGTCTGTGAATAAAGAGGGAGGTCCAACACTTGGCTACATGCAATTAAATCCACATCATCTATTAAAGGTATAATGGCAGCAGATTCTTGTCTGATTAAAGCCTGCTTCAACCTACTACAGCTAATCAGGTACAAGTTTCGATATTCTCTGTTAGTACATTGCATTCCTAGATCTATTCAGGATTATGATAAGAAAAAATCTTACAGCTGGAACCATCAAGGAAAAGAAAACAAGAAAAGCAATGAAACAAGAAACTATAAATATTGGGTGAAAATTCCATAGATTGCTCTCTATTTTGTGTGAACTGATCCAAAATATTTGTCTTTTCAACAACGAGCTGGTTTATACCTCTCATTTTCTTTTATGTTTTCCTTCTTTTAAGTTTCTGTGCATAACCTCCTTATTCCTTCAAAAGATCAGATCACCTTGACTATTGGAAGATTATCACTCCTCTTTTGTAGGAATGATAGAGATGGCCAAATTTATGTTAAACTTTAGAATTCGTGGAAGTTCCAGTTGTTTATGTAGTTAAATGAGTACTTTGGATGTCATAATGTTTTGTTAGTTATTCTTCAATAGTATACAACCTGTTACTTTAACTCTATTAAATTTAATACTACTGTTTTTCATGAAATTGGAGTCTGTTAATCATTTTTTTAAGGGAGTAGCAACTTACTTTTATGCTGGTTTCTTTTAAATTCTCCAGTGACTGTGCAAGCTCCACTTGTTTTGATGACGTTGCGTGAAGTGCCTAAAAAACATTTTGAGCAAGTTATGGAAGCCAACTAACGATAACATAGATGGCAAAAATAAAATTACATCAATCGGTACTTCAAAATGCAGAATATGCTTAATGGGAAAAAGGGAAATTACTTACTCTCTTAGTCTTCTGCAAATCATATTCTATGCCTTTAATACGATTTATTGAATCAAGAAGCATGCCATCTTTCTCCGGAGGAATTTCTACTGGTTTATTTGTAAGTTCGGTTACTAATGCTTCTAGTCTCTGCAAACGCTGCAAGCATGGACCAACAGAGTCTTCTTCTGCCGTTACAGAAGCATGTTGGTCTTGAGAACCAGGATTGACCAAATCACTACTGCGTTGGTTTTCCATGTGTTCCTCCACTTGGCGCACTTTCCCTATTCTCCCCAACCCACAAATTACAAGCTGTAAAACTGCCAATAGTTTGACTACAAAGTGAACCACTAATCTTTTTAAATGAGAAATGAGTTTCGTTGCCTGCCTCCTTAGGATATTGATGGAACCATCTGTCATTAATGTCAAATCTCAGAAGCAGGTAGTAAGATTTGCAGATGAATAAAAAAACTGATTTTCATATATGAGCAATAGTAGAACATTCTCCAAGGAGTATCCAAAAAAAATGATATATAATCTCAAAAAAAGTGATGTTATGAAACAGATTAATGTTTGGCTTGAATGTAGAGACAACCAAAGCACTCCAATCAAACAAGATTGTTTAAAAACCAGGCCAAGTCATGTTCAAGATGAGTTGAATCCTTGACTACGGTTTTTGAAGGATTTGACTTGGCGGTTTATCCAAATCAACTCGGTCTAGGCCTCAGATGCTGTTGATTAACTGTTCATGAGTTCATCACACCCTTTCAGTAGACTCCACTTTTCCTAATTTAGTTGGACATATTAAAGTTACTAGAACATAAAAAACTGCCAACTTAATAAAACTCACCTCTAAAAGAAACTTCACAAGACCTATTTCCTGACTTACTGGAGTGTCCTACAAATTAAAACTGACAGCAGACCTAGTAAAGTTGCCAACTTAATAAAACTCACCTCTAAAAGAAACTTCACAAGACCTATTTCCTGACTTACTAGAGTGTCCTTTAATTAAAACTGACAGCAGACCTAGTAAAGTTGCTGGATATCAACCACCTTTTGCTGTACAGGACCCGATCTTCCCCTCCATCAGGGGATCAATTGGCATGAAGTGAGTAGACAAACTTTAGTACCAAAGCTTGGTACAGTACATCCTGCTCTATTAACCCTCTAAACCCTACAACTAATGAAACACGAACAGGAAACTGATAGGATCATATTATGTGGCCCCAACTCAGCTGGACCCACCATGGTCATTGGTCCACTTAAGCTGTGAGACCCCACTAACAAAAAAGAAAATTATTACTAATAATAAGTAAGGATATTAGTAGTATTAGTAATAACAAGAATGGGTAGTATTGGGAATATTAGAAATTGTAACAAAAAGGAAATAGGGTTTATGTTCTAACAATGGTAATATTGGTAGTAAGTGGGGGGTTCTTTTTTTAACAAAAAATCTACCCTAATAACATTTATGGTAGTATTATTATGTGGAAGAAATAAGAAAGAAAAGAAAGAGA
>MVGT01002874.1:57940-89141 GCA_002174775.1 Macleaya cordata | reverse complement strand
TTATATGTAAACAACCCCTACTTTATCTTTTTCACTATATATGCTTTGACAGGAAACCACAAACTTAACTATATATCATATCACAACTATTCTATGTTAAGTGTGAAATGTGAATGTTGTAGTTGTTGCAGGTTCCTCCTGGTCCTACATCGTTGGGATTTCAGTTGAGTTGAGAAAAATAAAATGGGTGGCAAATTTGTAGTGCATATCCTTGTTTAAATTTTCTTCCGCTGCGTAAAAGTTTATATGCACTGTGTCTATTAGGTGATGAAAGGTCCAGTTTACAGGGGAGACTCTGCCGGATTTGAGTCTCATTATAGACTGATGGTAATGTCCCTTGTATTTGGGGTACGGGGCGTTACATAAGCCGTCGAATCCACCAAATTGGGTGCCCAGCCATGTTTGACATCTCCACCACTTACGGTAGTCGACTAGTGGGACCCTCGTCCAAGCGTGATGAATACGTGCAATTGGTGGAACCACAAGGAATTAGATAGTTACCCAAATTAGAAGTGAGTTTTTATTAATTATTTTAGGAATACAGTATTAATTAATTTAGGGAGAATATTATCTATATTTTAAGTAGGCTTTATTTTTAGGAGTTTCTATTCTATAGGATTACTATTTTTAGTAATATTAGTATTCTCTTTTCTTGGTGAACAAGTATTGTAGTTCTTATAAATACCCTCCTTGGGTGATCAATTGAATAAGAAGAGAAGAATTTAATTATTTGGTAACTTAGTGTGTTATTTTGGGTTGCTCTTGCTGGCCTCTGTGTAAGAACCTAGCTCTCAATTGATAAAAACCGATTTGGTTCTTACCCAGAGGCCAGCACGAGCAACCCAAAATAACACACAAAGTAACCAAATAACTAAACTCTTCTCTCCTTATTCAATTGATCACCTATGGAGGGTATTTATAAGAACTACCATACTTGTTCACCAAGAAAAGGGAATATTGATCCTACTAAAAATAGTAATTCTATAAAATAGAAACTCCTAATAATAAAGCCTACTTAAAATATAAATAATATTTTTTCAATAAAGTCTTGCCTTCATCAAAAAAAATATACATAATATTCTCCCTAAAATAATTAATACTATATTCCTAAAATAATCAATATAAAATCACTTCTAATTTGGGTAACTATCCAATTCCTTGTCGTTCCACCAATTTGCCCATAGTCATCACACTTAGACAAGGGTCCCACCAGTCAACTACCGTAAGTGGTGTTGATGTCAAGCACGGTTGGGCACCCAATTTGGTGGATCCGACGGCTTAAATGAACCAATGGCCATGGTGGGCCCAGCTAAGTTGTGACCACATAATATGATCCTATCAGAAACTGAGAAACCTACTAAACCTGATGTACATCAACCAGTTTTAGCCCATAGGACCTTATCTTTCCATTTTATTAGGGGATGAACTTACATCCCACAGATGAACCATGTTGTTGGGTGTGTGGCTGCTTTTTATTATATACATGTGATACCTCTATTTGAGCTTTTGGAGTAAGTAGTTGTCAACAAGGTATCAGAGCTCTCTGGAGGTCGTAGATTCGAGTACCTAGCATAGCGCTAAGGGGGAGTAGTGTTGTGCGTGTGACTGTTCTCTGCTAGACTCTTGTTATATATGGATAGATTAAACCAAGTTGGTGCCTTGACTAGCAGAATAACCAATAACTGTAGCATTAGTATATATATTGAATATCTAACGATCACTATGATAATGAACTGGATTCAAAATTTGATGTCAAACGATACCTTATAAGTTATAACAAAGTCAAAAGCATGACTATGATTCTTAATAGCTGATACATACCTCCTGAATCAACATTTCCAACTCTAAAGGAAACACCAACTGGTTCAACCAAGTTGTTAACAGCTGCAGGATCATCCATCCTCGCCTGAAAAAGTCAAAGGCACAAAAATAAGATGCAGACCTTTTTCTTTCAATTGATATTCTTGAAATCTTTGTGCAGGTAGGATCCAAGATTCATGTTCTGCCGCTTACGTAAACACACAATTACGAGTGAAAAAAAACTCATAATCCAACAGTGTAGTCACCATAGGCTATTAGTCAAATAAGTTGCTCTTAATAGTTCAAATAAATGTTTCGAATAACTTTTCACATGGCATGTATGTTACCCAAAATGAATATTTTCTATGGTCATGGTTATGGGAAACAAGGAAGTTAGGAATCAATTTTGTCATTTCCTGTAATCTTTGACATGGATACAGGTAGAACCACTCCATCCAACTTATTTATCGCAGGCACTTCAACAATCGCAATATCTTAATTCTGAAACTTTCAATTGCATGAGATCTTTAAACAGTAAGATACTTGGTAACATACCATTTATTGCATTGACATTCATCAGCAGTTAATGCAACAAGAAATGGTATCAGTGAAGTATATACGCAGCACTTGAGCAGTATTTTGAGTTGTTCTCCAGAGTGAAGAGAAACTGTGCAAGTCGTGTCTATGACTCCAATAGCTCTTATTTATTTTAGATACATGGTGACTATAATACCCTTACACGTGAGAAGGAATTACAAATATCTAATGAGTGATTAGTAAATGACTAATCTACCAATAGCACACTCTTCCTTAAGTTGGTGCATAACTGTCAACCATGCTCAACTTGTGCAAATAAACAGGTAACTGGTTACATCTAATACCTTTCATAAACATGTATCACAAATAGAGTGAAAATGACAGAAATTATTCTCACAAATAAAAAGTTGCTCAACCTCTATTGCTTGGCCCTGTATGCTGAATAGGATTGTGCACCATTGCTACAGTAATTTTGTTGCCATAGCACAATGGCATTGACTCATTAACAGAGAATCCAAGCTCTCCAACAAGAACTTGTAATTTACACAGACCTTGAGCCATGTACCAAAGTTATGCTTCTTCATTAGGACTGAAGAAGGTACAACAACACATTGTTGCTCACACCTACACATAGCAACTAGCAAGATCACCACCTATAGAGGCACAATACCCTGATATAGATTTCCTATCATCCTTAGATCCTGCACAATCTTCATCAGTCAAAACTTCCTAAAGAGAAGTCCTCAACCTAGTTAAAACTTAAGAAGCTAAGAGAACTCAAAATCTGATATATGAAACATCAAGGTGTGGAGTTAGTGGAGAAAATGCATGTAACAATTTGAAATGTTGAAAGGGGTGGGCAAATGTAGGCCGAACTGACCAATCCAATCCAAACAAATCCAACCAGATTTTAACCGGTCCAATTGACTAGTTGGTTTCGCTTGGTTTTAAATTCCTTAAAACAGACAAGATTGGATTGGTTGTTGGATGGGACACTTAAAAAACCGATTAAACCGAACCAACCGAATAATATATGTGTATATGTTATTTTAGTAAATACTTAATGTATTTATATTAGTTATAATTATAATATTAAAATTTTACAACTTTTACTTTTTTAAAAAACATAAAAACCAAATACAAAAATACAAAAGACCTAAAACTCCACAAATTTTAACCCACACTCTTCACGAAACCCTAGTCCTCTTCTTCCACTCTCATTCTTCCTAACCTCTAAACGACGGCCTTAGTTGGTACGTATAGTTTTATCTAATAACCCGATCATTTTTTTTGAAAAAGGTGCAGGTTAATTTTAAGTTTAAAAAATAATTATAAATATGAATTTTTTTTAAGGATGGATGCATGTTTCACTTTTAAGTTTCTAAAGATAAAAGAATATTGTAACTTGTGAATGACATTGAGAGAAGAAAATATCATCGGCCAAAACAGACCATCCAATCCGATCCCAACCGAGTCTAATCGGTTTGGATAACAACCGATCCAATTAGAGTTCGGATTGGTGGTGGATGGAAAAGTTAAAAAAATCGACCTAATTTGGATCGGTTGTGGATGGTTCAAATTAGGTCGGACACCGACCGATGCCCACCGAACCTTGATTCAGTTCCAAATAAATTAAATAAATCTTTTGAGCCTTTTCAAAAAAAAATTTCTTTTTTTCTTTTGTGTTTTTTTTTTTTTTTTGAGTCTTCTTACTTACTAGGGATCTTTTCAAAGAATGGTGTAGTGGAGTCTTGTCTTATCCCATTTACTTATCTTACTTGACCTAATCCTTTGTATGCATTTCCGAATGGCAAAAATGTAGGTAGCTGATAATTCATATAGAAAAGAGCTTTTAAAAGAGTGGACATAAGCATATAATTTGAACTCTATTATACTTTTCTCCTATGGTGTTCTTCACATCTAATTCGTACATCTCAAGACTACAAGGTAACTTCAACTACTCTTGTTTAAAGACCTGGTTCCACACAGAAGGTATGGGATGACCAGTTCACCACGGAAAGCGAATTCGATCCTATAGTTGTCTTCTTTGTTTGATAAATGCACAGTGGAAAGGGATGTTAGTCGGCATATGAAGATTCATTTTAATCCACTAAATATGACCGAAAACCCAGGGCATTGGAATAATTGGCATCTAAAAACATGGGTTTACAGATCAGTACCGCGAAAAAAATGCAAACCATGGCATTGAGACATTGTTGACGTGGGCGGCATATGGAAGCAGGAAGCGAGTCCAATGCTGGGTGAACCTTCTAATATGGATTGATGATCTGGATGTGGGAGAAACTGTAGTATCTCTAACATGAAGTATCTATAAATTTCACGCCAAAACTTTCCTAGTAATTCTAACTTCTATACTTTTTATCAGTAATTTCTATACAAGAGGAGATGCTGGTTTTGCGTATGTTACGCATGATGTTTTAGATGTGTGACTAAGCTTTACTTTCTCCCCCAAATCGAATACTCTCAATGTAGGTTTTCTACTTCAGGTTCTGTACTACAACCAAGAGGTCACAGGTATGGTGAAGCATTTAAAGAAACTATACAGGTAAAAAAAATCTCTATAATCTAATTCTCGGCGAAAATTTTGAAAGTAACACTATTATGTTTAATTCAAAAAACTCACTTCTTCACCAAGTGCAATTAACTGCATGAGCCCAGAAGTCCTTATCCCAGTTGAGGACACAAGATCTTCAAAATCTGATCCTGACTCAGCGGAAAATATTTCGTTATTTACAACCTGTAATTAAGAAGGAAAGAATTTAACCTCACAGAAATTATAATATCAATTTTAAGAGTTCATAAATGTATAAAATTTCATGCATCTGATCTACATATCACCTTTGAGATAGGTAATTTAACTCGTAAATTTTTGGTGCCATCTCCATCAGAAATAGTAGATTCGCTCGTATATATTTCTTCTCCGTGATGTACCAGCTGTGATGGTCACAAGAAGATAAACAATCTTTTTCTTCTGGAAGAACCTAAGAATGGTCCAGGCAACTTATTTAACTGTTTAAGCATCATTATATATCAACTTAAAAGGGTCATACCTTCATTATTTCAGGATCATTCCAAGGTCCCTTGCCAGATCTAAGACACCCTCCTACAGTTGGACATGTGCAAGAGCCACCTAGAAAATCCGGCAATTGGCTTTTGAAAAAAGAAAAGGATAGTATGAATTTTAGAACAACATAAACTGCATCCTTAATAATCAACCAAACTTAAAGATTCTGTAATACTAAAGCCAAGAGAAATTTAGACCTTGAATCTATAATTTGTAGCAGCTTATACTGGTATTTGTTTCCTAAAACCTGCGAAACCAGAAGAAAATTGTGCTGCTTTATTTTTATTGTACGTAAAAAAGACAATAGACCACAAATATCACGAGTTCCCCTTACATGTATCTTTGCAGTAGTCCTTGGGTCAAGAAAACCTTTTACAGTGTTCCATAGTAATTTGAAGCCGTTACCCGCATTAACAATGTACATCTGATGTAAAGTCTGCAAAAAAGGATCTGGTGTTAAAAAAAAAATAAAAATTGTGCGTTGTTTCCTTAAGAACTAAAATCATGTTTTTAGTTTTTCATCAAAAACTACACACCTCAGGATAGTTATTACCATCAATTTTCTGCATGCGCATAAGAAGATCATGTGCAACCTTGCCGAAGCTCATCCAATTCTGCATATCGACCACGTCAGGAGAAGGAATAAAACAGCCACATAGGACTAGTACAGAAAATATGACAAATGGAAATGGGAAATCATCTTTAGGCTCAGAGCTTACCACCCCATGCACATCCAATACTGTTGTTGTTGAGTCAATATGTCTCTTGGCTGCAATGGAACATGCTGGAAACTTCTCAAGAAAGGCCTTCTCAAACCCCTGAACATGGTACTTCAAAAACCGGTCCACTGTGGTAACATTCATTAGCTTACTTGGTTCAACTCTACCAATTCTTTCTATATAAACAGGTCTCCCCTCTTTGTCCACCCCATGGTAACCATGAGGATAATAACGTTGAACTTCATCAAATTCATCAAAAGTGAAATCCTAAACAAAAGTCCATTGTTTTGCAAATCCATTAGAATCTTCAGAACATGGTCTGAATGGTTAATATATACTTACATGCTAAGAAGAGTACTTCATCTCATTTATCTATCATGAAACTAAAATCCTTCATTACTTCCAAATATGAAACATATTACAAATCATGGTTCGAAATCTTGAATGTTTGAGAATGTTTCAAATTTTTCGCTTCAGTTTAGGTAGTTTACCAAAACGAAATCATCTCAGTGTGCTCCATAAGTTTTGGTACTGCTCATGTATTAGTTTAACCTATCGATATGTTTTGGAATGTTTTGGCTGGAATGTCAATAATATTCAACTAACTGAAAAAATGGACGAAACTAGATTTTAGACCTTCATTACAATAGCAATTTCGGATGTTAGTTGAATGTTCAAAAAAGAGGAGAAGAGTGTTGAACGCTGCCTGGAATGATTGACCCCATAGACACTTGTGCCACATATGCGTAGCTACAATCTCATTGTGCAATAAAGTCAGAAGGAGTGCATTCCAAGACACAGCCAAGACAAGCAGTGGATTAGCACATGAATGATGCAAATAAACAACCACATACACAATTATGACTCTGGGCAACCCCAATAGGAGGTCAATCCTATTCGTCATAAACATATATTGACACTCCCTATATACATCCTAGAGATCTGCAACTCGCACTCTTTTGCTAGCTCTGGCTCCAATATTGGTTTCATAGGTATTGGTTTTTACATCCTATATCGATCTCCATTTAGCTTGATTCTAACCAACATTGAATTCCTAAAACTATCATTGTAGACAGGTCATACTAAGCATGAAATCCTAAAAAGAAGTTATCATTTGAATTAATATGATGATACATTATAGATTCTACAATAAAGTGCTATCCACTGAAGAGAACATCAATGAGAACATAAGTTTATAGTTACCTGTAAAATAGAATCGACCCTGTACTCTTTCCTCCAATGGATCATTTCTTCCCACATGTGAACTGCTTTTTCAATGTCAAATTTCCTTGCCTTCAAAAACCTGCAAAGCAAAACGGATTCTTCTCTTCAATGAATTGTTTATGACTAGTAAATTTGTCCTTTAATTAATAGAACTATACAAGTCATTGAGAATCATTTTAATTCTTCAGTTGAAGCAATGCTCAATTTCACCTAATTATACTTACAGACACCCTAATTGAATGGAAAGGATAAAAAGAACAATAATTTACTTTACCTCCGCATCATATGGTAATCATCATGGTGAGATGGAAGCAGATCCTTAGCAAGCAGGACCTGACGAAATCCATTGACTGCTTCTTCCTCCTCTGCATCTCGAACATCTTCAATGGAAAACCGGCAATCACTTACCCGCCTCCCTCTTTTTTTGATTGTATGGCTTAATTTTGTTGAAGCATGCATTGCCTTCTTCTTCAGAGATCCGATCCGAACTCTTCTTATCCTCTCATCCTCAAATGCATCAAGATCAGATTTTCTTGCAATCTCATCTTCTTGAATTAAAAACCCTTCACCCACCACTATCATACAATTATTACAAATCGTTATCAAAAACAGGAAAATTTCCGACCTTTACGGATCCAGAAAAACTTCAAATTTAAATCTGAATTACCTGTCATTCTATCTTTCTATAATTGCAATTCAATTACGAGATTCAGAATTTCATCTACAATAAAACAACAGATTTCATTAAATCAGTTGAAAATTCTCCAAATCTGACAAAATTGACGAAAAATGTCTTCCAAAAACAACAAAAAAAATCGACAGAAACACGAACCTGAACTCTTAAAATCGAGATTGAATACCAAAGATCCAGCTCTTCAATCCAGTAATTCCAAATAACAGAGATTTAAGAGAACTCGAAAAGAAAATATTCAGAAATGAAGATCAAAGAAGCATGTATACATGAAAAAATTGCCTATTTACAGTATATGATCCTCTTAATGAGCAGCCAGTAATTAGGTTTCTATTTGTTCACAAAAAGAATTCAACAACACCTAAGAAATCGCATCAACAGAGTAAAAGTAGTTGGAATTGTTCTTTCTCCCTCTATCTTTCTCTCTCTACTTTCTCTCTCTAAAACACACAAAACAGAAACTGTGAAGTATTTTTTTGTGTGTAGTATTATAAAACAAAGAAAGGGTTGGGAGGCGGGTTACGAAGGAGCTGCCTTGTTAATAAGAGACGACTCGTTGGGTGTTGGTGGTTTGTGTTGCGGTTTTCAGATTTCCCGTTGCGTTACAAGGTCGTGTTGCTTTCACCTTTCAGAACATAAATAACGTGGCGTGCAACCGCCGCTCTCTCTCTCTACTTTCTCTCTCTACTCTCTCCTCGCCTCAAACTTAACGTTGCCGTTGTTTGTTATTACCTTCTTGGTTTTTACTGATCTTGTTTTGTTAAACAGAGTTTATTCGAACCTTTTTTCTCCTGATTCTAAATGGGTGAATAGGAGACAGGAGTTTTGTGTTTGACGAATACTAGAGTCAGGATATTGTTGGGGTTATGCCCTAAAAACAACAAGTTTGACATCTATGGTTACTTGATTTATCATTAATTTAATTTATCATATTTAACATGCATGGTGAGATTAATAATTTCGATGAATTATTCATGTACAAGTGTTGTATGTGAGGAGAGATATGATTCATTAGTAAATACTTTGTTCATGGTCTAAATAAACTACACGTTATTTGGAAGACTATAATATACTGAAGTCGATCACGTAAGTGATGTGATGTATCTCCATCACAGAAGTAGAGACTTCTAGACTTGTATATTGATGTATTTGGAATACATTGAACTAGATCGTCGAAAAATACTTTATATTTCATATCAGCTCATTTAAAGTATTTTTACACTACTTTGGATAAAAGTCCTTAATTCTGAGAATATATATATACCCTGCATGTGGGTCACAGTTGTTTTGTTTTGCAAACAGTGAGGTCAATCGACGAAAAACGTGATCCAATATTCTGAGCAAAATGGATGACTGTAATCTCATAGTAGGATTATAATATTCAACATGAAATCCACTTCAAAGATATTCACTTAAATCAATGCATGGAATATTATTCTAAACTGGCCAGTGATCTTCTAAAATGTTTAGAAGATTATTAGAATAAATATTAATGTCAATGCATTTGATGGTTAAGGGTAAATAAGTAATTACCCCATAGTGCTGACTTGTAAATGTTACTAAGCTAAGGGGTTTTTACGAATATCAGAAACTGTGGAGGGACTGTTTATAAATTAAGTAGTGGGAGGGTTTTATATTAATTCCACTAAACCTAGAGGGTTCAATTACAAGTCCTTGGTGGACCAACTTGTAATTATTATTTTAGTTCCTAATTTTATAAGAGTTATAAAGGGATTAGGAAACTAAATTAATTAGCTAGTTTTAGTGGGACCCAATTTAGATCTAATTAGGAATTGGAATTAGGGTTAGGATGGCCTCCCTTATATATATAAGGGAGGGGCGATTTTTAGAGGACCACCCCTCTAAAAATCGTGGCTCCCATTCCCCTCCCTCTCCATCTATTCTAATTACTTCTAAAATACTAAAAACCCTAGCCTCCATTAATACTGAAACTAGGGTTTGGTTTTGAGGAAGAAGGAGAAACAGTTTTGAAGATCCGCTCCGTTGGATTGAAGCAGGAAGAGGAGAACTTCAACATAGTGTCTTCTTCAATCACGCTTCAAAGGTAACAATCCTCCAACCTTCTTAAGATTCCTAACAGCGATTAAGAATTAAAAGGGATTCAAGGAAATAGTTTTAAACTAATTTTAATTCCGCTGCCTGTTTAAATTTTAAAAACCTAGAATCCCTAACAGTGGTATCAGAGCCTAGCTTAATCTGTTGTTAGGATCTTTTATTGTGTAGGATCATGGATCAATTAATTAATTAATTTTAATATTGATTTATGTGAATGTGTTATTGAATCTAGTTATTTAATTTTGGAGGCATGTAAAAGGGCAAGAAAAATTGGTTTCTTGGTTTCCCTGCCTTTTTAATTTTTAAATGTTAGATTTGATGTACACCCTACACAAGGGTATAGGTTGGATGTAATGTTCTTTGTTTTTGATGGAGATCAAAAGAGAAGAAGATGTGGAAGATGGAAGGCTTGGATCGATGGGTTTTAGAAACCCTAGAATTTTAGGGTTTTATTTTATTTAATAATCTAAACCTAAAAGGCTCCTAAATTGATAAGTCAATATTGGTTTTGGATTCAATCCAAGAAACCAATAAGGAAATATCAATCTATTTTGATCCATGATTTTTATTTAAGTTAATGATTTAATTTTGATTGTTGTTAGTTTGGAATTAAATTTGCATGTTAGTAATAGGCACCATATTTAGTCCCAAGGATCTTGGTTTAAAAGGGTTCAAACCAAAAGGGCAAAGTTTCTTATTTTGATAGATGCCTTTTTCAAATAATTCACTATTTCTAGAAGCTTATTTTTTCCTATTTGTTTTAGTTACTAAAATTGTAATTTATTTTGTTTCTAAAACAATTTTTTGAAAATCTAGTTACTAATTTTGAAAAGGAATCAAAATATGTCATATTTTAGAAAGCTAAAATATTTTTTGGTGAAGAATAGGAGGGATGGGCTTTAGGTTTACTATTGGTTGTTAGGGTTAGGATGTTTGTTTATTTAGAAGTTTAAATGGGCTTGGTGAGACCAAGCCCATTCGAAATTTAATAGACAAAACAGGACATGGGTCCTGTCAAAGGCCAAGCCCGGGTACGTCCTGGTGGGCTTGGCACTTGACAAGCCCATGTCCAGGAAGCCAGGGTTAGGGCAGCGGGTTGGTCAGCCCGCCTGACTTGACCCGCTGGCCCGTCAACCCTAGCCCGTTGGCCCGTCAACCCTAGCCCGCCTGACCCGCCAACCCGGCCCGCCTGGCCCGCGGATCCGGCCCGCCTGACCCGCGGACCCGACCCACCGGGGACGAGTCAGATCGGTCTGACTCAGGCGAGTCAGACCGCCTGACTCGGCTGAATCAGCTGAATCAGCTGATTTAGCTGATTCAGGTGGTTTTGGTTCGGTTTGGACCGAACCGGTCTGAACCGAACCAAACCAGACCTGAACCGAACCGGTCCAGGCCTATTTTTCGAATTTTTTGTTTAAAAATTTTTGAAAAATTTTGGACAGTTCATAGTGGGTCCCACGTAGGTCCAAACACGTGGTTTTAGATTTGGGATGACTTGGAAATTATTTAAAATGTGATTTTTTCTAATTTTCAAGAGGTTTTAAAAGGTGTGGTGCTTAATACATGCTAATTATTATTCTAAGTACTAACTGGTATTTGGTTTTTGAAACCAAGGGATACAAAATCAATCATTATTGAATTATTAATTTATTTATTTTGTGTATTATGTTTTTATGCATGTGATGTATGTAAAATTAGGTACACACTTAATCAAAATCCCTCTTTCAAAGAAATTGAGTGGGAGAGGGATTTAATCAATATGGATTTAATCCCATAGCCTTCCACAATCAGTCTATGGATAAATTTAGGCGTGATAACGCCCCAAGGAATATCACGTACTAATGGTTATCAGCATAGACTGCTTATAGAGCTAAGGTTTAAACTAGGTAGTTTGCACAGATTTCCCCAAGGAAACTGTTCTTATTAATCTAGCATTTTAAACCGAGACTGTGGATCACACTCAACTGAAAAACGAAAGACAATGATTCCCCAAGGAACGGGTGTCTCTCATTTCTTCAGAGGCTAAACCAATTGGATGTCGATCTAATTAGGCATGAGATGACCAGAAAATTAAATCGATGGAATTGGGAATTCCACCTAATCCAGGTATGTGTTCAGATGTCCCCAAGGAATAATGAACACATACGGTAGATTAGGAATCCAATGTTTATTATGATATGAGGGTATTATAATAAATAAAAGTTAAAATTATATATCATTATATCTCACCATTTATTATGTTATGCATGTTAAATAGATGTCTGCATTCTCTCCATTCTCCATTATCCTGAAAGAAAACCAGTTGACCGGACCTAATTATGTTGACTGGAAAAGAAACCTTGACATCGTACTCATCGCTCAAGACTACAAGTTCATTCTTGATGAAGAATGTCCTGCTCTTCCTGGTCCTGACACACCCCAAGAGGAACAAGAACGATATCATAAATGGATAAAGGCAAATGACATGGCTAAATGCTATATCATGGCGTCTTTATCCAATGTCCTCCAGCATCAGTATGAGAGTGTGCCTTATGCTGTGGATATCGTTCGAGAGCTGAAAGAGATGTTTGCACATCATAGTCGCCCTGCTGAGCAGGAAGCGACAAGGAGGCTGTATAACACTAGAATGGCAGAGGGTACACCAGTTCGTGATCATGTTCTCACCATGATGGGCTTGTTCAACGAACTGGAAACTCTCGGAACCACATTCAAACAGTCTTATAAGGAGGATGTCATTCTTGCTTCCCTTCCGTCTTCTTTTGCACAGTTTAAGATGACATACAACATGAACAAAATGACATCTACTCTTCCTGAGTTGATGAATCATTTGACTGTAGCGGAAGGGATCATGAAAGGACAAAAGACTGGTAGTGTTAATATAGCAGAGGGTTCTTCCGGACGTAAGCTTAAGGGCAATAAGTCCAAGAAGAAGAACAAGAAACCATCTCAACCAGCCAAACCTCAAGGGATGTCCAAGGACAAAGGAAATGCAAAGCCTAAAGGAAAGTGTTTCCATTGTGGCAAGACAGGACATTGGAAGCGCAACTGCAGGGAATACCTAGCAAAGAAGAACGCTTCAGGTAATTTTGAATCATTAGTTGTGGAGGCAAACGTTGCCACTAATACACCAGACACCTGGTGTATTGATTCTGGAGCCACTAATCATGTATGCAATTCTTTGCAGGGGTTCCAGATAACCAGACAACTAAATGATGGGGAGATATGCCTGAGCCTTGGAACGGAGGCAAGAGTTGCAGCCGTTGCTATTGGACACGTTCGACTTCTTTCTAGTTATTATGGTAGTGAGAATAATACATTATTATTAAAGGATTGTCTTTATGTGCCGGATATTAGGCGGAATTTAATTTCTGTTTCTTGTCTTGTTAGAGATGGTTTGAAATTAGAATTTGATTCCACTAAAGTTTTAATAATTAAAGGTAGTTTAGTTATTATATCTGGCATGTTGGTGGATGGTCTGTATATTGTTTCTCCTATCATTCCCTATGTTTACAATAAGGAACTGCATGTATCAAATTCCTCTCTGAAAAGGAAATCACCTTCACCTAATTCCACATACTTGTGGCATCTAAGGCTTGGACACATTAATCTGAAGAGGATTCAAAGATTGGTTCAAGATGGGCCTCTTAGCTCATTGGAAATTGAACCATGGTCTCTTTGTGAATCCTGTTTGGAAGGTAAAATGACCAAGAGAGCCTTCTCTGGGAAAGGCATTAGAGCCAAGGATTTATTGGAATTAGTTCACACAGACGTATGCGGTCCCATAAACATTCAGGCAAGAGGTGGCTATGAGTACTTCATCACGTTTACTGATGACTACTCAAGGTATGGTTACATCTACCTGATGCAACATAAGTCCGAATCCTTTGAAAAGTTCAAAGAATTCAAGACTGAAGTTGAAAACCAAACAGGTAAAAGAGTGAAAGCTATTCGATCTGATCGAGGTGGCGAGTATCTCTCAAACCTATTTGGAGCATACTTAGTGGAACATGGGATAGTATCCCAATTGACTGCACCGGGCACTCCCCAGCAAAATGGTGTAGCAGAGAGAAGGAATAGGACCCTATTAGAGATGATAAGGTCCATGATGAGTTACAGTTCCTTACCCTTATCCTTTTGGGGATATGCCCTAGAAACTGCAGCATACCTTTTGAATTTGGCACCTAGTAAGGCAGTTCCTACGACACCCAGAGAGCTGTGGACTGGACGTAAACCTAGTTTACAACACATTCACATCTGGGGGTGTCCAGCACACGTGCTGAAAGGAAAGTCTAGCAAGCTAGAGTCAAAGTCAGAGGTTAGCATATTTGTAGGGTATCCAAAGGGGACTCGTGGTTATCAGTTTTATAATCCTAGAGAACAGAAAGTGTTTGTTAGTACAAATGCAATCTTTCACGAGGAGGAATATATATTAAACTTCAAACCACAGAGTAAGATTGTGTTGGAGGAATTATCGGATGCTTTGACAGTGGGAGTAAGACATACACCTAGTTCACATCCAGTGAGCAAACAAGTGTATAGTCATTCTACATCTTTGCCATTCATAATTCCTCATCTCACTTCATCTTCATCTAGACAAATGATCAGAGGCGCAGCTGAAGCCCCTGTATCATCCAGAGCTGAGCACACATATGTACAGGAATTTCGGAACCAAACATTACCACAGGTTGAAGAAATACCCCATGTTCTGCATGATCCTCCAGCAATGCAAGAACAAGTGGATATAGATCAACTAGAACCACCGGTTCAAGTAGATCAACCTTTACAACCAGATCAGCCAGAACCTCCGGCTGCACCTGTACCACCATTGCTTCGGCGTAGTGAGAGAGCAAAAAGATTGCCAGCTAAGTATGCTAAATACATTCTACTGGGAGAATCTTTTGAATTGGTCCCTGATAGTCAGGATACTGAGCCCTCTAACTATGCTGAAGCAATGAATGACATAGATTCGAGATTATGGTTGGATGCTATGAAAGCTGAGATGGAATCTATGTATTCCAATCAAGTCTGGGAACTTGTAAACCCACCACCCGATATTAAACCTATTGGGTGTAAGTGGATTTATAAGAAGAAGAGAGGACCTGATGGGAAGGTTGAAACCTACAAAGCAAGACTAGTAGCGAAAGGGTTTACTCAGAAAGAGGGAATCGACTATGATGAAACCTTTTCGCCAGTAGCCATGCTTAAATCCATCAGGATACTTCTTTCCATTGCAGCTCATTATGATTATGAGATATGGCAAATGGATGTCAAGACAGCCTTTCTCAATGGGAATCTTGAAGAGGACATTTACATGGTCCAGCCAGATGGTTTTGTAGCTGACAACCAAGGGCATATGGTATGCAAATTGCGAAAGTTAATATATGGACTGAAGCAAGCTTCTCGAAGTTGGAACATCAGATTTGATCAGGCAATCAAATCAATTGGTTTTGATCAACACCCTGATGAACCATGTGTGTACAAAAGGTTGAATGGTAATGTGGTGATTTTTCTAGTCTTATATGTAGATGATATCCTACTCATTGGGAATGATGTAGGAGCTCTATCATCAGTTAAAATTTGGTTGTCTAATCATTTCAGCATGAAGGATTTGGGAGAAGCCAGCTACATTCTAGGTATAAAACTTCTGAGAAATCGGAAATCTAGAATGTTAGGCCTATCTCAAATTACTTATATAGACAAAATACTGGAAAGGTTCTCAATGCAAGATTCTGTCAAGGGATTCTTGCCATACAGACATGGCGTTTCTCTTTCGAAGGGTCAATGTCCAAAGACGCCTGAAGAGAAGGAAGACATGGAAAAGGTTCCCTATGCATCAGCTGTGGGAAGCCTCATGTATGCCATGCTGTGCACCCGACCAGATATTTGTTTTGCTGTAGGCATGGTTAGTCGGTACCAATCCAATCCAGGACGCATGCATTGGGCAGCCGTAAAGCATATACTAAAGTACTTGCGAAGGACTAGGAATTATATGCTAGTATACGGAGGAACAGACCTAGTTCCAACTGGTTATGCAGATTCTGACTTTCAGTCAGATGTTGACGAAAGGAAGTCGACTTCAGGATATGTCTTCACGCTTGGTGGTGGAGCTATCAGCTGGAGGAGCATCAAACAGAAATGCATTGCTGATTCTACCACGGAAGCTGAATACGTAGCTGTTAACGAAGCAGCTAAGGAAGCAGTATGGCTGAAGAAATTTCTAGGAGATCTGATAGTTGTTCCAGAAGCTACTCCGCCTATTACTCTCTATTGTGATAATAGTGGAGCAGTTGCGAACTCTAAAGAACCTAGAGGTCACAAAGCCAACAAGCACATTCAAAGGAAATACAATCTTGTCAGAGATATCACCAATCGGGGTGATATTGTTGTCACCAAGATTGCTTCGGCAGATAACTTGGCTGATCCATTCACCAAAGCCTTGTCTCAGAAGGTCTTTGATTCTCATGTCCATGAGATGGGTTTAAATGAGACATTTGATTGTTTATAGTGCAAGTGGGAGATTGTTGGGGTTATGCCCTAAAAACAACAAGTTTGACATCTATGGTTACTTGATTTATCATTAATTTAATTTATCATATTTAACATGCATGGTGAGATTAATAATTTCGATGAATTATTCATATACAAGTGTTGTATATGAGGAGAGATATGATTCATTAGTTAATGCTTTGTTCATGGTCTAAATAAACAACACGTTATTTGGAAGACTATAATATACTGAAGTCGATCACGTAAGTGATGTGATGTATCTCCATCACAGAAGTAGAGACTTCTAGACTTGTATATTGATGTATTTGGAATACATTGAACTAGATCGTCGAAAAATACTTTATATTTCATATCAGCTCATTTAAAGTATTTTTACACTACTTTGGATAAAAGTCCTTAATTCTGAGAATATATATATACCCTGCATGTGGGTCACAGTTGTTTTGTTTTGCAAACAGTGAGGTCAATCGACGAAAAACGTGATCCAATATTCTGAGCAAAATGGATGACTGTAATCTCATAGTAGGATTATAATATTCAACATGAAATCCACTTCAAAGATATTCACTTAAATCAATGCATGGAATATTATTCTAAACTGGCCAGTGATCTTCTAAAATGTTTAGAAGATTATTAGAATAAATATTAATGTCAATGCATTTGATGGTTAAGGGTAAATAAGTAATTACCCCATAGTGCTGACTTGTAAATGTTACTAAGCTAAGGGGTTTTTACGAATATCAGAAACTGTGGAGGGACTGTTTATAAATTAAGTAGTGGGAGGGTTTTATATTAATTCCACTAAACCTAGAGGGTTCAATTACAAGTCCTTGGTGGACCAACTTGTAATTATTATTTTAGTTCCTAATTTTATAAGAGTTATAAAGGGATTAGGAAACTAAATTAATTAGCTAGTTTTAGTGGGACCCAAATTAGATCTAATTAGGAATTGGAATTAGGGTTAGGATGGCCTCCCTTATATATATAAGGGAGGGGCGATTTTTAGAGGACCACCCCTCTAAAAATCGTGGCTCCCATCCCCTCCCTCTCCATCTATTCTAATTACTTCTAAAATACTAAAAACCCTAGCCTCCATTAATACTGAAACTAGGGTTTGGTTTTGAGGAAGAAGGAGAAACAGTTTTGAAGATCCGCTCCGTTGGATTGAAGCAGGAAGAGGAGAACTTCAACATAGTGTCTTCTTCAATCACGCTTCAAAGGTAATAATCCTCCAACCTTCTTAAGATTCCTAACAGCGATTAAGAATTAAAAGGGATTCAAGGAAATAGTTTTAAACTAATTTTAATTCCGCTGCCAGTTTAAATTTTAAAAACCTAGAATCCCTAACAGTGGTATCAGAGCCTAGCTTAATCTGTTGTTAGGATCTTTTATTGTGTAGGATCATGGATCAATTAATTAATTAATTTTAATATTGATTTATGTGAATGTGTTATTGAATCTAGTTATTTAATTTTGGAGGCATGTAAAAGGGCAAGAAAAATTGGTTTCTTGGTTTCCCTGCCTATTTAAATTTTTAAATTTTAGATTTGATGTACACCCTACACAAGGGTATAGGTTGGATGTAATGTTCTTTATTTTTTGATGGAGATCAAAGGAGAAGAAGATGTGGAAGATGGAAGACTTGGATCGATGGGTTTTAGAAACCCTAGAATTTTAGGGTTTTATTTTATTTAATAATCTAAACCTAAA
The DNA here is from genome assembly GCA_002174775.1 of Macleaya cordata. Taxonomy (NCBI): domain Eukaryota; kingdom Viridiplantae; phylum Streptophyta; class Magnoliopsida; order Ranunculales; family Papaveraceae; genus Macleaya; species Macleaya cordata. The sequence continues at coordinate 70,792 of MVGT01002874.1, read as the reverse complement.
AGGCTCCTAAATTGATAAGTCAATATTGGTTTTGGATTCAATCCAAGAAACCAATAAGGAAATATCAATCTATTTTGATCCATGATCTTTATTTAAGTTAATGATTTAATTTTGATTGTTGTTAGTTTGGAATTAAATTTGCATGTTAGTAATAGGCACCATATTTAGTCCCAAGGATCTTGGTTTAAAAGGGTTCAAACCAAAAGGGCAAAGTTTCTTATTTTGATAGATGCCTTTTTCAAATAATTCACTATTTCTAGAAGCTTATTTTTTCCTATTTGTTTTAGTTACTAAAATTGTAATTTATTTTGTTTCTAAAACAATTTTTTGAAAATCTAGTTACTAATTTTGAAAAGGAATCAAAATATGTTATATTTTAGAAAGCTAAAATATTTTTTGGTGAAGAATAGGAGGGATGGGCTTTAGGTTTACTATTGGTTGTTAGGGTTAGGATGTTTGTTTATTTAGAAGTTTAAATGGGCTTGGTGAGACCAAGCCCATTCGAAATTTAATAGACAAAACAGGACATGGGTCCTGTCAAAGGCCAAGCCCGGGTACGTCCTGGTGGGCTTGGCACTTGACAAGCCCATGTCCAGGAAGCCAGGGTTAGGGCAGCGGGTTGGTCAGCCCGCCTGACTTGACCCGCTGGCCCGTCAACCCTAGCCCGTTGGCCCGTCAACCCTAGCCCGCCTAACCCGTCAACCCTAGCCCGCCTGACCCGCCAACCCGGCCCGCCTGACCCGCGGACCCGACCCGCGGACCCGACCCACGGACCCGACCCGCGGACCCGACCCACCGGGGACGAGTCAGATCGGTCTGACTCAGGCGAGTCAGACCGCCTGACTCGGCTGAATCAGCTGAATCAGCTGATTTAGCTGATTCAGGTGGTTTTGGTTCGGTTTGGACCGAACCGGTCTGAACCGAACCAAACCAGACCTGAACCGAACCGGTCCAGGCCTATTTTTCGAATTTTTTGTTTAAAAATTTTATAAAAATTTTGGACAGTTCATAGTGGGTCCCACGTAGGTCCAAACACGTGGTTTTAGATTTGGGATGACTTGGAAATTATTTAAAATGTGATTTTTTCTAATTTTCAAGAGGTTTTAAAAGGTGTGGTGCTTAATACATGCTAATTATTATTCTAAGTACTAACTGGTATTTGGTTTTTGAAACCAAGGGATACATAATCAATCATTATTAAATTATTAATTTATTTATTTTGTGTATTATGTTTTTATGCATGTGATGTATGTAAAATTAGATACACACTTAATCAAAATCCCTCTTTCAAAGAAATTGAGTGGGAGAGGGATTTAATCAATATGGATTCAATCCCATAGCCTTCCACAATCAGTCTGTGGATAAATATAGGCGTGATAACGCCCCAAGGAATATCACGTACTAATGGTTATCAGCATAGACTGCTTATAGAGCTAAGGTTTAAACTAGGTAGTTTGCACAGATTTCCCCAATGAAACTGTTCTTATTAATCTAGCATTTTAAACCGAGATTGTGGATCACACTCAACTGAAAAACGAAAGACAATGTTTCCCCAAGGAACGGGAATGTATTCAAATAAGTAGATTAGGTTCTTTGTGGTTCGTCTATACTCTAATAAGTAAAACAAGAATTATGATAATCAATTCTGGTCCTGATCCATTCAAATTCATAGGTATTTTAACATTTTTTTTTTTTGGAAAAAAAAGGGCAGACAGTAAATTGTTAAAGAGACAGGATATTCATACATTATGGGTACATGATTTTTGTGGAGTCCATATCCTTGTTAGAAATCACCCAAATTTTACACGTTTAATATTCGTATTTTTTGTTATTTTTTAAAAATATTTAATACTTTCATCCAAATTAAATCTAATTAATCATACACGAATTTTTTAGCTAAAACGTTTAAAACATGTTTTAACCAAATTACCAAATAAAATGGATGAAAAATACTCTTACTCTATTTAATGACTATCGGACTTTCAATAATACTAAAAAAAAAAACTCTAGCTAATTGTTTAAGGCGAAAATGCTCTGTGATCGGCCTCTAAATCTGTATATTTATACAAATTAAAGTGGCACCCTCAATCTACCACTTATTCTGATTTGTGTGGTCTCCACAACTAACTATTTTACACAATGAGTGGTGGATTGAGGGTGCCACCTTAATCTATATAAATATACAATTTAGAGGTCGGTCTCAATAGCACTTTTGTTGTTTAAGGACCCTTCTATGTTTTCTATTTTCGTCCCCAAGGACCCCGATTCTCTCAATTTCTCTCTTGGACCGACACATTTGGAACTGCATAAAGCATCTAGAAGACTTAACCTATTGCCGAATTTGTATAGCCGAATTTTTAATATGTTAAACGTATTAAACACGAATTAAATCTAACCGAATACTTCCCGTATAACAAAATGTGACCGTATTACCAATGCTATGAACCAAATAATACTCGTACTTTTACCATCCCAAATTTTAACCATATACCGAATTACTAAAAGGGTCCATATAGAGATGACCGAAGGGTTCGAGCACCATGTATATTATCAACTTATAAAATCACCCATTCCAAAAATTGGACAGCCTATACAATGCCCATTTTTTTTTCATAGGATTAGAATGATGTTTTTCTTTAAATGGACCATCCTTACTGAAATCTGCCCCTTGGACCATGTCCATTTAAACCCCACAAAAATCTTATAATGTGAGATTATATGAATAAAAATATATAAAAGGTCAAGTTCAATTTACCTCGTTAAATAGACATTGTTATTCATAATGATCATTTCTATGTGGCCTTATATAGACCTTGTAATGAGAGTCGTTTTGTACACTCCTTTTTATGAATGTGTGCATCACATTTATCATCCAACTATTAGGGCAAGGCCAATGCACTCTTAAACCCCAAATCCATCAAAATTTCAAGGCTAGTGGGCACCCTTAAATCCCAAATCTCTCACCTGGTCCGGTAGTTTGATGGAGGCTTAAGGGGTTAAGGGTAGCCGCAGAAATGTTCTGCGCCGCAGAATCGCAGAACTTATCTGCGATGGCACAATTAAAACAAATAAAAAAAAGGGAGTCGTAGAAATTTTCTGCGACACACCTTTTTTTAATTAATAAAATAATAAAAAAAGTATTTTTAGTTAATAAAAAAATAGTGTCGCATATAACTTCTACTCTCGTAGAAATTATGTGCGACAAATGACACTCCTTCATTAGCCTTGCCAACCTATTAAATCTCAAACCTATTTTACTTGGTGGTGGGTTTGAGGTAGGCCACAAGCCTTACCCTTAACAGTTGTACTAAATAAAAAATTAATCTATAATCTAAAACATTAAATAATTGAATTTTGAATGTGGCGTACGCATTCATGTAAAAAGTGTGTACAAAATGGCACTCCCTTGTAACCACACTGTCATGGTACAGGTAACGAGGCCCATATTTAGTCAAGGTGATAGAAACACTAAGTACTTTCATGCTTGTGCTAATTTTCGCAGACGAGTTAACCAAATTGACTCTTTAAGATCCCCTGATGGTACTTGGATTTCTGATCGACCTAATCTCGAGAACCTTCTTTCTCATCATTTTTCCTCTATAGCTACCTCTACCAATCCTACTTCTGTTCTTCAGCAACCTTTATTTGATCTCATTCCCTCTTGCATTACTGCTGAAGACAATGTTTCACTTCTTTATATTCCTTCAGAAGATGAGATTAAAGCAGTTGTCTTTAATATGAGTCCTTGGAAATCTCCTGGTCCTGATGGTTTTCCTCCTGGTGTTTTTCAAAATTGTTGGGATATTATGGGACCTCAGATTATTCAGATGGTTCAAATTTTTTTCCAATCTCACTTTCTTCTTAAGGATCTTAATCCGACTTTTATCACTCTTATTCCTAAAGTTAATTCTCCCCAGTGCCCTGTTGATTTTAGACCAATCAGTCTCCGTAATACCACTTATAAGATCATTTCTAAATTATTAGCTAATCATTTGAAGCCTTTTCTTGATAAGATCATATCACCATTTCAGGCTGCTTTTGTTCCTTCTCGACATATTACTGACAATGTTGTTATTGCCCATTAACTTATTCATAAAATGAAACGGAAGAACGGTAAGCATGGTTTTTTAGGTCTGAAACTTGATATGTCTAAAGCTTTTGATCATATTGAATGGTCTTTTCTTTTGGGGGTTCTTAAGAGTTTTAGTTTTTCTACGGATTGGTGTCAACTCATTCATCAGTGCATCAGTACCTCTTCTATTTCTATTTTATTAAATGGTGCCCCTTGCCAACCTTTTACTCCTGAAAGAGCTTTACGACAAGGTGACCCTCTCTCTCCCTATTTTTTTATAGTCTGTATGGAGGCTTTTTCTCGTCTTTTGCATCATGCTGAACAACAACAGATTCATAGGATTCAAGTGTCTAGGAGAAGTATCTCTCTTTCTCATCATTTTTTTGTTGATGATTGTCTTTTGTTTATCAGAGCAAACCTCAATGAAGTCAGAAATTTGGTTGATTTACTCAACTCTTTCAGTCTTGCTTCAGGTCAATCCATTAATTTCACTAAATCAGCAGTGTTTTTTAGTCCCAATATTCATCATCGTCATTGTCGTATGCTCACTAGAATCCTTCATGTTCGTCGTATTAATCTTCGTGATAAGTATTTGGGAGTTCCTCTATTCCTTTCTAGATCCAAAATTCAAAGTTTTGAACCTCTTATCAATAAATTTGAATCAAAACTTGCTACTTGGAAAGGAGCCTTGTTATCTCAGGCAGGTAGGTCTATTATGGTTAAGTTTGTGCTTGGTACAATCTCTATCTATCAGATGACTAGCTTTAAATTACCTCAGTTCACTCTCAATCAATTAGATAAAATTCAGAGAGTTTTTTGGTGGGGTAAGAACAAAGGTCAGTGTAAGGGTCTCTATCTCAAAGCTTGGACTTATTTATGTAAGCCTAAGAAATTTGGTGGTTTAGGCTTCATGAATTCTTCTAAGTTCAATACTGCTATGTTCGCTAAACTTGCTTGGAGAATGGTCACTCAACCTCAGTCCTTATGGGTTCAAATTCTTAAATCTAAATATTTTCCTTCTGTCTCTCCTTTGTCTTCTTCTATTAACAAATCTGGTACTTGGATTTGGAAAGGAATTCAAGAAGGCCTTAAGCTGGTTAGTCAGTATAGTATGTGGGATTTCAGAAATGGTGAACTTATTAATGTTTGGAATGATAGATGGATTCCTACTCTTCCTCTTCCCCTTAAAGATCTTGTTCCTACTGCTCACTTTATTGTTACTGTTAGTCAGCTTATTGATTTTTCTTCTCTTACTTGGAATCTTTCTTTGTTACAGTCCCTTTTTCCATCTTCAATCATTCAAGCAATTCAGCAACTTCGGATCCCTCTTTATGGTCATGATAAACTAAGATGGTGTTTAACTAAGTCTGAAAATTTTTCTGTTAGTTCTACTTATTCTCATCTTTCTTCTCCTCATTCTACCTCCTCTACTTCTCAACAGATATTTCCTTGGCTTAAACTTTGGCATTTATCAGTTCATGCTTGGGTTCTTCTCTTTTTATGGAAATGTTTGTCCTCTTGCTTACCAACAAGAAACCATTTATCTAGCTTCATTGATCTACCTACCCAACTTTGTCCTTTTTGCACTCAGAAACCTAAAACTGTCTTTCATTTGTTTACGGGTTGTGACTATACTCAAGCTGTCTGGTTCTCACCACCTTTTAACTACAATCTTTCTAGGGTGGGACATTTAGATTTTCATATTTGGGTTAAATCTTGGTTTACAGATCATTTTGTTTTTGGATTTTCTGCTGTTGGTATACCTGAGATTGCTGCTGTCATTTCTTGGCAGATTTGGAAGGCAAGATGTAATTTGATTTTCAAGAATATTTTTATTCCTCCTTTGCAGCTTGCTAACCTTATCTTTAAGTCTCTTAATCAATGGTTGCAATCTAGTCACCATACTCCTTTGTTGCAACCTCCTTCTTTTGCATCTAAGTGGAATCCTCTGCCATCATCCTTCATCAAAATTAATGTTGATGCTTCCTGGTCATCTAACTCTTCTACTGCAGGTCTAGGTCTCATTGCTCGTGATTGTGCAAGTAGTTTTCGAGGAGCAAGATGTCTAACTGTTCCAGCATTAGATGCTGAGCATGCTGAATGCCTTGCCATCCTTCATGCTATCTTTTGGGCTCAAGAACTATCTATATATAATGTATATATTGAAGGAGATAATCAAGCAGTACTTAGTTTTTTGAATACAGGTCAAGGTTCGATTCACTGGCGCAATCATAACATCCTTGATGATGCAATCAAACTTCTCTCTGTTTTTCATTTTCATGTATGTAAATATGTTTCTAGAGACTGTAATAGAGTAGCTGACCGTTTAGCAGTTTATGCTCGTAGGAATTCCTCAACAGAAACTTGGGGATTAAATGTTCCACCTTTTTTAGTTGATGTTCTTTTACAGGATCAGTCTCTTCTTCCTGTTGCTGCCAGTCATACTGATCCTAATGTCTCTCATGTAACTGCTACTACTTGTATCTCTTTGCTTTCTTCTTAATATACAGTTTGTGTTTATCAAAAAAAAAATCCCCCAAATTAATCCCCCAATGCTTTTCCTCGTAATGTGGCTGCTCAAGATTTGCCACATTCAATGCAAATTATTTAATGTTCTCAAGTCCTAGGCTGCCAAGTCACGGGGAAACACATGGAGGGATGAACTTGGAGGATGAACATTATTTCCATTTTTAACTTGGTACTGGGTTCAATTTGTCTCGTTCTGATTCCATCCATCGGATACTCAAATATTTGGAACCAAAACCTTTTCTTTTTCTTCTTTGGTAAGAGTCAGAACCACAGATTATGTACCAACAGTTTGGGATTTACTGATTTCGATTCCAGTACTCAAATAGGTAGAGCCAGACTCTAGATAGTTCGGTTATCAGGGTACCCACTGCAATTCCTCCATTGTAGTGAGGATAAACCTGGGTAAAGGTTAGGTTTTCCATCAAACTTATAACAGCTATTTAATATTTGTCACTGTTATCTTAAATATATATATATATATATATGCAGCTTGGTGATGCTGAAATTGCATGTTTGTCCAGTAGTTTTTTTTTTAACTTCTTTTTAAGAAATACAGAATATATCTTGTCATATTATTTATTTGTTTACACTTGGGTTACACTTGTCAATGTGGTCATATGGAATTGATCCAAGGGATGACTTCTTTTTACGATGATCTCCTCAACGTCTAGATCACATCAACATATACACTGTCATCAGTGGGCCCACCTAATACCCTATTTGTTTGTTTACACTTGGATTACATTTGCTAATGTACGTGGTCATATGAAATTGATCCAAGAGCTGATTTTTTTTTACGATGATCTCCTCAACGTCTAGATCACATCAGCATATACACTATCATCAGTGGGCCCACCTAATATCTTTTTTATTCTCATACTTTACTTACACATGTTTGTTCGCTATGTAAGATGATCCAAGGGATAATTTTTGTGACCATGATCTTATCAACGTTCCCTTTTGCCAAAAAGCCTATAGTGTCTTCTTTTTCTTAAAACTCACTTCAGATTTACACTCCACTTACACCAGTTCTAAGGCTCACTAAATTATAATCTAATAGTTGATTTTATATAAAGATGATCTCTTCAACGTTCAAATCATATCAGCCTATGGTTTTCTCCAAATAGACCCACCTGCAACCATATTTCTATAATAATTACACTCGATCTATATGAATGGTAACATGGAGCTGATCCAAAGGTTGATTTTTTGTGATGATGATCTTCACTGCTCATGAGAATCCTATGAGAGTGTAAAAAATGAATAAGCACATTGTTACTAAAAAAATTAATAGTTTGTGCAGCAAGTAGGTTTGTGAATGGGTTAACCAAATAACGCACCATATAATTTACCAACTCATACGCTATGCGCATGTGAGAAGGTAAATTGAGTTTGTTGGAGGAAAGCCAACCCGTAGCGCGTGTGGGGGGCTAGTTTTTAGATAAATGTTAAATATAATGGTAGTACCCAATTTATTTTCAGAATATAAGTCACATACCCTTGCATGGGAATAAAAATAACGGGGAGAACATGTTTTTTTTTATGCACGGACATTCCTCAGCACAAGTTAGTGTGGTGTAAAAAGATGGAAAAACCCTATACTGAATAATGGCGGTGCACGTTAGTAAACCCTATTTAATGAATTTTATCATAAAAATGGCTATAACTTTCAAACTATAAATCGGATTTGAACAAAATTTATACCGTTGTAAAGCATTTTTCAAGATCTTTAAAACAAGATCAGACATGAATATCAGATTCAAAAAAAAAATCTAGAAAAAACCCATTTACGAAGCTATAAAAACTCAAATTATATGCAAATTACAACTTACATAGGTTTTTTTTACTATGCAAACATAATTTTTGAGTTTTTTTACTAAGCAATCTTTTTGTATAGATGCTTAAAAATGTGCAGATGCTCAAAGTATGCAAAAATAGCCTATGCAAATTACAACTTGCATAGGTTTTTAACTATGTAAATGGAATTTATGGGTTTCTTTTATTATGCAATCTGTTTATATAGAAGCTTAGAAAACGCAGATGCTCAGAAGTATGCAAAATAGCCTATGCAAATATAATTCTTGCCACATTTCTATTCTAGTGTTTGGTTCATGCAGGAATAGGAATCCGAAAAAAGACTAATTTTTCTCTTATACCCATTCCAAATATATACTATTAAAAACAAGCATGGAAACAAAAAATTTATTCATATTTTTCATAAAAAGCTTGGAAACAAAAAATTAATTCTTTATCAAAAAATAAAAATAAAAAATTAATTCATATTTTTCATAACTCATATATACTCATTGGCTTATTTACCTTTTTAATCATGTAGTTAGATTGAAACTCATACTCGTTGAATGTCTCAAATGAAGACCCGTCGATCTTATTCTCTTATTCTTCTCTTCTTTTATTTATTTTTCTCTCTTTTAGAAAGAAGTCACGATTAGGAAAAAAGAAAAAAAAGAAGTTGAAGTGTCTAAACATAGTTTGGGATTGTATTAGTAAATAGTGAAAATATGTAAGTGTAAGATTGTCTTAAAAAAAATATCATGATTGATTCCGGGGGAATGGGAATGGCAATCCCACCTCCCCCATGGGATTGTTATTCCTCCTAAATGGGGGAATCTCACATTCCTGTGAATGTGATTCTGGCCTGATTCCGCAAACCAAAAACAAGCTTTGAATCACAGTCCTAGGAATGTGATTCCATTCCTGCAATCCAAACATGCCATAAATATTTGTTATAAAGTCCCAATTTCACGCACCTGCGCATGAATGCACCTAAGGGCATACTCAATCTCATTCACAGCTGGATGTAAATTTTGACACTGTTTAGGACTAGCATAAAGTACATGCATAATTATTAGTCGACTAGCGGCAAAAACTTTTAATAAAATAAATTGGATTTAATGACTTTTGTTAATTGGTTGAATAATTTATTAGAGAGGGAATGTTAACACAAAAAAAGGCTTTTTTAGCAAATAACCCTGTAGGTTATTGAAACTAAGAAATAACCCTGACATTTTGGATATTTCTGAAATGACTCTATCTTGGACGGAATCGTTAACTCTCCATCTTGGAGCCCACGTGATGGTCACATGACCACATTAAAGTACGCAAATGCCCTTATTCTAACCTAACCTCTCCTCACCTTGAGTTAACTTTAGTAGTGGGACACGTGGAGCCATCTGTGCGAGTTTCACGTAGACGGTGCAGATGGATCCTTATTTTGACCGTTATGTGATGTTCCTCCTCATCTGAATGTCTTTATAAATCCACCGATCAAACCCACCATCTCACTCCATCGTCGTCTTTTCTTCAACTACATCTTCATCTGCTCATTTCTTCTCTATTAAAGCTCTTCACTATACAACATCAACTATGGATTATCATTTCGTTTGAGTGGTGACCAATATGAGAAAAGCATACCTTTGTTGAAAGTTGGGGGTACCAAGTAGCACTCTTTCATAAAAAAAAAGCTGCATATAAAGAGAGAAAACAATAGAATTTGAAATAAAATCACAGGCCCATGGCTTCCTAGCTACTTTCAGTGCCGATAAAAAAAATGGACCTACTTCAATGGTCCCATCAAAATCCCTAAACATTAAACAATGTAGAAAACATGGCCAAGAAGATGAACCCGAAAACACTTGGTGAAAGCTAACTCATCGAAATCTTCTAGCATGTCGCATTCATTCGTATAGGAATAATAAAGCAAGGGAGAGAATTTATGGAAAGGTGTTTAAAGGAGATTGCTCCCTGGTGTCACACCGAGTTGGCTACAGTATTTCTTGTAGCAATTCCCCCTGCCCTGAACCGCTGCCGGGACTCCGCCAATGCATTCAATACCGTTGATTGCTCAGATCGTACGACCAAATCCTTTACCTGAAGTTATGATCGAATGGACATTATTCATCCAAAACTAGAAAGCGGTCTTGAAAGCGATTGTCAGATTTTTAGCCACGGTTTCTGGATTATGTAGAAGATTGACGCCAATGTTTTTACCGGCTCGACCGTAATTGTAATTCCATGTAATTTGAATCGGTATCGGCCAAAATATTTCTTGCCGGGAACACATGGATATTGTTTGTTGCTTTCGTCACAATAGTCCCTACTTGCCCCATTTATCTCTTGTATGTAACAAAAGTCTGTATACACAAAAAATCAACAACAAAATAACTCATTAATTAAAAGATTTAATCAATTTTTTTTGTGCAATTAATTACCATAAAAATTTGTGATGTGGGATCACTTTTTAAATATATTTTTGTATTTAAACATATTTTTAAAATAAATAATAGTATAAACTGTAAGTTTATAATAATAAATAATTCGTAATTACAAAAATAAAACCTTTTTTTTTTATTTAGTTTATTTTTAAAATATATGCGTAATAGAAAATAACCCAATAACTTATGGACATTATGAAAGTAAATCAAATTTAATTAGTCTAATATATAGAGGTGATTAAAAAATAATCTAGTGTTGTAAAACCTAGAACCTCAAAAATAAGGACCGATCTGTACCGTCTACATGAAACTCGCATAGATGGCTCCACGTGTCCCACTACTAAAATTAACTCAAGGTGAGGAGAGGTTAGGTTAAAATAAGGGCATTTACGTACTTTAACATGGTCATGTGACCATCACGTGGGCTCCAAGATGGAGAGTTAACGATTCCGTCTTAGGGTCATTTCAGAAATATCCAAAAGGTCAGGATTATTTCTTAGTTTCAATAACCTGACAGGGTTATTTGCTAAAAAAGCCCAAAAAAAAAACTAAGAATGGTCAAAATCACATAAGGTTTTGACAAAGGCTTTTAATCATTCAATTGTTTAAAATCTACAAATAAATGTTTTATATCACATTCTAAATTAACAAAACCCATGTCAGATACCTATGTAGCAGGGTAGGACCCACCACTTTTCCTTTCTTACCTTTGTTTTGAAAGAATTTCTAACTTATGTGGCAGTAGGACCTACCATGCCACATAAGCATCAGACATTTCTTTTGCGGCAGTGCTAGGGTTACAGAATTTCCTACAGAATTCTGTACAGCAGGCACAATTCACGGTGAGATGCATATCACTTTAGGATAGAATGCGAATTACGAAGAGATGTATATCACTTGGACCGTTGGATGGTTGAGTTGTAGCAAATTCTGTAGGAATTTGCGGTAACTCAAGCATTTCCGTTTCTTTTGTAAAAGGATCGATCCAAAAAGCACTACTCCTAAATTAAAAGGGCACGTCATTAGGTTTTAAATAGGTGCGGCGACTGTTGAAATCAAAGGTCCTTAAATCTTTTGCCCAACATTTTGTGGAAACCTAACATCCCAAGATCCCAACCCAATAAAGAAACAGAGACTTTTGTGTTATCAAGCACAATGGAGCAAAGATAATTAACACTTCCAAGTAGAACCAATTAATCAAGACCATTGGATTGAAGAGTCATCGGCAATGCATGTGATGAAAAAGACTATCAATTGCGTGGCCAAATAATTTTCACAATGGTAATAAAGTTTGTGTAGGTATAACTGTTTCACAATCAGCTAGCGATGGTAAATAGTGTAAAATGCTTTAAATTACTTGATTGGGGTGTCAACGGGAGCGTTCCGGATCGGAACCTAAAGGTTCCAAATCCGGTCCCATTAATATGAAGTGGTTCCAGAACCGGAACCTTAATTGGTGGTTCCGAATCCGATACCACTAGGATCAGCGGCGGGTACCCAATACCCGTTTTTTATAATTTTTATTTTATTTTTTCACATAAAATCTATTTATATTTTGTATTTTTGTATTATATTTAATTATAAAATTTACTTTATTATAAAATTTGTTATATAATAGTCATTGATTTCTTTTTTTAATTAAAAAAAGTTAAAAAAAAATTTATTGTATAATATTAAATTAAACTATAAAATTACAAAATTTATACAAAACCGAGTACCCGCAGGTACCCGTTGGGTGGACCCGAAATGGATCCGAAATTAAACGGATCCAAAACGGATAGATCCGAAATGGATCCGAAATTTATTGGATCCACAAAAGGAGGTCCCAGAACCACAAAAAACGGTTCCAGTACCGGTTCGGTTCCGAGTAATTTGGTACCTATTGACACCCCTAATTTAAATCACTTCGATATCACACAAGGAAGTGCAAGGAACTAATTAAGACGACCTTCTTGTGAAGAGATCACCGACTGAGCCTTGCGAGAACGCAAGAGCATCATTTAAAAAAAAAAAAAAAAA
>MVGT01002874.1:14970-57903 GCA_002174775.1 Macleaya cordata | reverse complement strand
GCATGAGTAGGAGCGCAGTTCTAGAGCAGGAGGTGACCTCTTTACAACAGTTATAGTTACTAGTCACAAGTTGAAGGTTCAAAATAGATCAGAACCAACATAAATTCCCAATCTACATTTTTAACTCATCATAGTGCGATGAGGTGCTGTGTTGCCGTATGTAAATGGAAGATGTTTGGTTGGAGATGAGGACCGCGCGTCCAATTGTGAAGAGGAATATGAATGGTAAGCAGTTAGACTGAAGTTGAATTAAGGCGGTCAGCATCAATACTGCGTCCAATTGTGTCATGTTTACCAACATTACACTTGTGCGGGGTTGAATGTTTCAGGCATGTTTAGTACAGATGACAGATCGGTCAGTTATGATGGTTCCTCGTCAATGGCTTGTTTTGTTCAGGAACCAACAAGCCTCATAATTGCCTAACCAAATGTTACTCTGGGGAGGATCAATCTTTCAGTGGCCATACCTCTCTTTTAAGCCGTTCCAAAGGATCTGCAGGTGGTCTTTGAAGGTTAGATGTTCTCTTTTCAATCCTTCACGAAGGTGTCACTTACAGGGTGACACCCATGACATCTGTGGAGTTCAATAAAATCAAGTTTCGTTAAATTCGACATATATCTATATCAATTAAACAACATGAAATAACACTAAGCAATCACTAATTCATTGCTCACTCATTACAGACATAATGACATAAGAAAGAAATTTACTAAAGCCAGTCAACCGATCAACCAAACCTAACAAATAGGTTGGTTGGTTTGGTTCAGTAAATCAATTTACAGTAATCCAAGAGTTCATCCTTAACAACTCTTAGATCTACCGATTAAAGATTAGAATCAAGCTGTCAGTGGACCAAATTTGACATATTAACATTCTAGATCAACCCATCGATGAGATTTTCAAACCTAAATAAATGGAAAACCTAGTGTAAGATTTTGAAGTTCAGCCGATCAAATGAAGCCAGATCAATTGGACGACAGTCAGACTCAAAAGGTTTTAGGAACTTTCTATCCATATAACTAGTTCATAAATAAGAACTTTTAAATCATGTAATAGTTCAGAAATATAATCTCCTTGATCATATAATAAGTTAGAGGGTGATCTTTTGAATCATACAACTAATTTAGAGATATAATCTTCAAAATCATATAAGACTATTTGAGAAGTATGCTCTTGTAAATCATAAAACTAGTTTATAACTAATCTTCCGATAGTTATTGTTATTCCATTAAAATAAAAGTCATTAGCTTTCAAGGATGTGGAATAGGAAGTTCGAATTTTACAACTTCAAGTGCGATTCGAACTAGGAGATAACCAAATGGTAATTGTTTTTCCTTTAAACAAAACATCATCTTTCAGGTATGTAAAAAATAAGTATAGATTACGTATTAAATGAATTATGAAGTTTAGTTAACTATTGAATAAACTAAGAGGAATAGGCTTATATAGATCTTACCTGTTTGATCTTCGTGTATAATAGGAAAAGAAAGCAAGCTTGCTCTACTTTGAATATGTACCTCGTGTATAAGATATTCAAGATAAAGCACCAAACTTGTTTCCTTCTTTCCTTTGATCTTGACTTAGCACTTCGTGCTGATAACATGTTATAAATTAAATTATAATGGCAATGGAACAAAATAAAGAGAAGTATAAGCAAACAATCCTCTTACTGATCTACATTAATAATGAGGTTATTCGAGAGCTCTATTTATAATGTCCTCTAACTTATAACTCAAGTAATACAAAATACTAGCATCCTAAGTAGGGTTTACATATGGCATGTCTCACTTAATGTGGGCATCCAAAAATTCATGACTTATAACAATAAACTAACCTTTGTTATTAATCGTGGAGTTATGTGGATGCCAAGTTTAAGTGGGACATCCATGTGAAACCCTAATAATCCTAATATATTGTATTACTTGGCCTACAAGTTAGAAAAATAAAAACAGTGCTCTCAACCCTTATTAAAAAACACAAATCGATAAGAAAACTCTCCTCATATATCTCCCTTCGTTTTTAATTCCTCACCTATTAATTACTAGTTTACAACACGTTGTCAACAAGAAGTGCTCATTGGAGATCATAGCAGAGAAAAAAACAAGTTTAATACATTAAATTAAATAACTTTTTAATTATACACAAAAAACTTGAAGACTGCAACAAGTAAGACCCGCCACATATTGCTCTTAATTTGTTCTATGGTTAATCAAAATACTGACTTTCCACATCCCTAAAAGATTATGATTTGTTTAATGGAAAACCAACAACCACCAAAAGTTGGTTACCTCTTAGTTCAGACCACACCCGAAGTTGCAAGATACGAACTTATTATTCACACCCATGAAGGATAATGATTGGTTATTTACTAGTTTGGATTGTACCTATAATAAAAATAAAAATAAAAATAAATCATAATCATAATCCTAATTCTAAGTAATCCAAGGATCAAGAAGATCAAATTCCTTAAATACTTCTAAACATGTTATATGATCCAAAAAATCATATTCCTCAACTACTTATTTAATCTGATCTTATTTTAACTAGTTAAATAAATAGCAAGTTTGTAAAACCTAGCGAGACCGTCGACTGTTTACATACGGTCAATCAAACTTAAAAACCCGAGTTTTGGGTTTTCATTTTTTTCGAGGTCTGCAAATTCAAATTAGTCAAATAGGGTCTTCGATCAATCGATCCCGAGTTCGACTTTGAATAAAATTAACATCTTTTTTCCTATGAGTCTATTGTTTAATCTATCAAGAGAGACATATTGATTGGTCGACCTTGGATTTCTTGAGAATCAACTCTCATGTTGTTGTATGTTGATGGACTCGATCGATCAACCTCTTTTGACATGCTTAGTGAATTGGTCTACCAACTCTGGCATACTTTATTTTATTTTTTCACATTATTGGTATTTCAATTTTTAGATATCATTTATAATGTTTCTTTCATTATATCAATCTATGCTCCTTTGGAACAGATTAAATGAAAGATGACTAAATGACAATGATACTACCTTAGGCAAGATCTAATTGGCCAGATATAAGATTTCAAGACTTCAAAATAGTCTCTAAATACGATTGTATCTTATTTAAAATAACTTCGCAATTAAAGCGATGTGGTCAGCCTATATACAAAGAAGCACTAGATAAGACATATTCCATCTTTCATGCAAATACTACTTTTTCTTCAAGAACAACATTATGAGAGTCGTCTCTAGAAGTACACGAAACTCATGTCAATCTTGTTGGTTGCTAAACACAACACGTTATTTAAAAGAAATAATGGAAACCATCCATCCGACCCTGCAACTATGCTTGAAGCACATGCAACCATTAAAGTGTAATAAACGAATCAACTTTTAGGATCTCCAAATTGAGATACATTGCAACTTTTTATGATTCTTATTAATTATTATAATAAACTACATTATAATTTTTTTGACTTAAAACAAATACAAAATTAAATTAATAGTTGACAGACTTACACTACTCACCTTGAAACATTTTTAGTGTTGTTGAATTTACAGTTAATATAATCAGAAACGAAGATTTTATAAGATATTCTCTGATCCTTCATTTCTTAATATTTCGACAAATTATATTAAGAATGTAACCATTGTAAACAAAAATATCATTTATTCCCCCATAACTTTATGATAAATATAAAAGACTTATTCAACAATTTGCCATAAGGTTTCCAAATACAAATATGCAATTTAATTATGTACAAATATATGTTTACAAATATTTATATTATATATAATTTTTATATATGTTTTAACTATTTTCCTGATAGGTTGATAGGAACTACGGTTTTAGTGAAGTAATCCCATCATGAATCTCTTAATTTTGTTCATATCTTATAAAACTAGGTTGAAATTTTGTAGTCCACTTAGGTTTAATTCAAGAGCTAATGAAATGAAGTTTTCATTGTATACGTACCAAAATTAAGTGAAGTAATTAAGTTTTCTTTGGTCACGAAACAACAATAGCAGACAAAGAGATGAGATCAGAGGCAATATTAGGATACTTAGACTTGGAAAAATTATTAACAAAGAGAAAATGACAGCAAGCATTTATCTATATGTATACCATTGAGAAGCAATCACAACAAGTTGTATATATCTATATATATTAATTCAGGGATTAAATAAATTTACAACATTCATACACAATTAGAAATTAAAATATGATATGATTATATGATAAAATGAAAGCATGTTATATTAGAAGGGAAGCAAGATACCTCAAATTTTGGAGTTAGACTATAAGTCTGAGCAATTGTCTTCTAAAGCACCCAACCATGGCACAATCCAAGGACTTCGAGCTGCTGTCATTGTATACCTTACAAACATTTAGTTAGTGTATTACTCGAAGTATTAGGAAAGAGTAAGAGGTACATTAAATACATATCAATAAGATGTAAAGAGAAAATGATCATGTAAATGAAACTGGGCTATTTTATTGAATCATACCAATGTGATAGACCGTGAGGGCCAAATGCCTATTAAGAAATATGATGAATGACTTTGCCTGAGCCTCCTCCCAACACTTATCCAAGTGATCCTCAATTACAAATGCTGTTAGCTGTGAACAGTTGCAGTAGGTCAAAGAGACCAGACAACCCCCAACAATAAACCAAACAGAAGTAAACCAAGTAGGGTTGCAGTCAACACCAACTTGGCAGCCAAGGACTTTGGTCTTAAAGAGGAACAATTTTATACAGCTACAAGGTGCAAGCGATATGATACTTATGGCTTTACAACATACAAGCAATGAATAAGAGAACCATCCAACAAGGGAGGGAGCACATGATGCAAAAATGAAACTGCATTCACACAACACACACAATTTGTACCCGAGAAATAGATTCTACATATATAAAGACTGGTTTTCTTCTTGAATGTTGTTGGGCAACATAAAATGCAACTAACATTTAGACTAGAACTAAAACAACAAAGCATCTCTAGATCAATGCCAAGAATAAACATGGTTTGCATAACAAAAATTCCAAAATTTCCTATCTACTGAAGGCTCTCTCTTCCTCTCTCGTTGTCCCACAACTAAAAACTTAAGTCATCCTTTGTGCTGCTTCCTTTGCCAAGAGCCTTTCCTTAGCTTTGGTCTTGGCCTGAGATTTAGAACCCATAATACCACCTCCCCATTTCTTCCGGTGCTCATCAAACTTGTCATTGAAATTAGCCTGTAAATAGAAGCAAAGGTGTATAAGTTAAGATAAAATAAGTCATTTTAGAATCTGAATTTAAGGTCAGCCTAAGTTATAGTTTTTGTCACCTTGATTGCCTCCACAATCTTGCTAAACTCCATTTTATCTTCATTCTTGACAGATGTCAAGCATAATGCTGAGGCTGTTTTCTTGTGGACAATCTATTCAAAGAGAAGGGAACAAGTTTACTTATTACAACAGTATTTGGAATCATAAACAAAAGATTCGGTAAATAGTTCATTCTATAAACAGCAAAAAGAAAAAAGAAACAAACCGCTCCAAGACGAGCCTTGCCCTTCACAATTGCATAAGGGATCTCCATTTTCCGGCATAAAGCGGGCAGCCAGACAACAAGCTCGATTGGATCCACATCATGGGCAATTAACACCAATTGAGCCTTGTTCTGTACAGATATATAGGAAAAACAATCAAACATATAACCTAAAACCAATGTTAGGAATTCCAACAATGCTTAGGACTTGTGCTTGGCATCCGAATCAGAGTTGTAAACTCAAAATCCAAGCAGAATAACAATAAAGGGGAAATCAGAAAAAAGAATAGACTCTCATATCCATATTCAGCCAAATAAACCTAAAATCATATTAATTTTTTTTTAGAAGGCCTTAAAAGAGGCTTCTACAAGAACTACACTAAACTCATCTCACACCACATCCATGAAATCAATTCAATCTTACTACTTCACTTGCCTCCAGTAGTTATCTACCAACAAATAAAATAAATGTCCAAATGTGAGCTATATTTGTTGTTAGCACCAAATCTTTGAAATCAATAGCTCTACCCAATAGACTTGATCAGGAATCATTAAGCATCCAATAGGGAAACTCAAACATGAATTCAAAAAAAAAAAAAACAAATAGCCAGCATTTTGTAACAAGAAATGAACATTCAACTTATATTTGTAACATAAATTTTCAACTTATGTCAAGGAAATAAAAGAACATCCAACTTTTGTTTTTCCCAACAGTATCAGAATATAAGATTGAACGAAGAATACCTGCCTGCTCAATGAGGTAGGTAATGTGATTAAGTCCATATTTGACAACAATGGGCTTCTTTGATTCCACAGTCTTTCCCTCAGATTCAGCCTGTGCCCTTTTCAAAAGCCTCTCCTTCTTAGCAGCCTTGTCCTCTGGTCTGTATTTGAGAAGCATCTTGAAGAGGTTTGTGGCTGCATAATAAAAGACCAGCATATAAAAATCTAGTTGTAGAGACAAGTATTACAAATGAGCAAGCCTCCCTTATATCTACAAAATTTTATGGAAGGGGGAAGTATAGAACACAACAAAATAAACATACCAAGGTTCTTATCCAGGGTTTTGGTAAATTGGTTTAATGCAGGCGGAACCTTCAGTCGTTGCTTCAGAATCCTCCGTTGTCTTTGAATACGTACAACTTTGGGCCATTTTACAAACCTATGAAGATCCTTTTTTGGAGGTAATGCACCACCAATGCCAAACTGTTTTGGCCGTTTCTCAAACAAAGGATTCACAACCTTTTCCTGTAAAAGATTAACTTCAATTGAGAACAAATAATATAAACAAAATTGCTCATATTTATGAATGCTCCAATACACAAGATTCAAAACATTGTTGGTTGCAGTGCGGCAGAACCTTGTTTAGTAACAATGTTTTTTGTTTGAATAAGCACTAAATATATATTATTCACTATCATATCACCACAAGGCTCACACCTCGTGTCCTATAAGAAAGAGGCCTCACATTAGAAAAATCACCACAACTATTTCATAAATATTATTGTCTGAAACTACCCATTTCTGTGCTCTAAAGATAGGGCCAATGACATGGGGATGGGAGCAAATAAGAAAAATCATCATAACAGACTCAAATGGATTAATGGTTCGGTTCAATGCATCAACTAAGCCATTTGGATTCAAATTGTCAAAGGATTTAACTTTTCAGTAATAATAAACAGCTAAGCAATTAAAACCAATTACTTGTTTATTAAAACCTTCTCACAAGATCTGTCACTTATCAATTACATTAACAATAACATCATAAGATGACCAGACGCCTTTTACATGACTACCCTAAAAACACAAGGCATTGAAGAAACAATCTTCAGTTTATTTAAAGCAAGGAGAGCTGATTTTGATGGATAATTTATTCCCTAAAATTCAACAAGAAACTACTACTTACAGTCTTTTTCTTGGCTGGTACTGGGGCCTTTCCACCTCTTTTTGGAGCCTACAAAAAAAAACAAATTACAGAACATAGGGTCACATTAACAGAATCAAACACGAGTCAAAGATATGGTACCTTCAAAAAGGAACTTCAGCATTAAACATGAAGTTGGATTATGAGAAATGAAATACCATATTTATAGAATGAGAAAAGCGCACTTCAACTAGGAGTATCAGTGAATCAATTGATCATAGGTTGTCTGCATGGTAAATCATTTTATATAGCGTTAAGCTACTAACTATTACGCTTCTCATGCTTGCAAAGGGAAAATGCTTCGTAGCTATTGAGTATTCAGTGATTAACTAAGCTCTTTCACTTACTATTTTTTCTTTTTCATTTTTTTGATCAATATGGAGAATCACTGAATCAGAGATAATCAGACTAAACATCTACGAAAAGAAAAACACAACCATTATCGCTTCTACCTACATTGCTGGTTTTCTTTAAGTGACTTGTTTTTATTGTGTTACCATTGTTTTTAACTGATATAAAGAACCCATGTTTCCATTAGGTGATTTGGGAATTCCATTTGTTTCTTGCATTCATTAAGAACAGGTCAAATTGTAAGGGAAAGTATAGATTCAGCGTCCGGTAATCTAATAACTCTGCAAAAAATGAGGGTCTCCAGCATAACCATTATCAATAGATTTCAATTTTGAATCCAATATTTCTTTTATCCTTACCAATTTTATGTTCAACTACTTATACTAATTTCAACAACTCATCTGCTATCCAATGTGATTTTCAGATTTGAACTAATTCAAATCTAAAGCTAATAAATACTTAATCTCTACCAAAACAATACCACAGAGAATCTAAGAAAGATCAAAAGAACAAAAATTATCTAGAACAAATCAAAATAGTCTATGTTTTCTGATCGGATTCAACGAGAAATTTTTTTTTTTTATGAAGATTCAACGAAAAATTTCACATTTAGGAGACATCAAAACGATGGTCGTCGCGATAAACGAAAACAGAACCCTAATTCGTGTTGAGATAATACGAACTCACCATTGCGAAAGACGGTTGGCGAGCTACCTAGGGTTTAACTTCACAAAACCCTCTGATCCTTCTCCGGTCGTCGCTCCCTCCTACAGACCAACCCCAATCCTCTTTATTTCAATTTATATCAAACAGGTGAGTTAGGGTTTTGGAGATGATGATTATGACCAAAATGACCTCACGAATACAGACCCTTCTCAACTATCACCCGTTTTATTTGAGTTTAATACGTTAGTTTTACGTTCAATCTTGAAGGGGGCTGATATTTCAGCCCAACTTTTTACTAATTCAACCCGATAACTTCTCGTTTCCAAAGAGCCAACAATACAAAATAACTTGTTGGTTATGTAGAGCTAATAGGACAATCACAAAGTGATTTTTCGGGTTTTACATAACCGACGGACCATTTTATGAAAGGAGCTTGATATTTTAGCCCAACATTTTACTAAATTGGCTAAATTATTTGTCAATTATGTCTACACCAACAACACAATATTAGGCTCCTTTTAAAGGGACTAGATATATATATATATACATAACTTATTACTACACTCCATTTACACCAGCCATTGGGCCCGTCATGGAAAAATGATTCGAAGGGGTGATTTTCTAAAGCTGATCGATCATCTCATCATTTAGATCCTCCTCACAAACAATCACATCTTTTTAAAACTTCTAACTTCGTCAAAAAGTTGGTCAAAAATTAACTGTTAAATAAACCCTCTACATGTTTGTCACGCATGTCCTTTATATTAGGCAACCCATTTTTCTCTAGTAACACTACACTTGCTTTGACATCCCATTTACACTTTCCTATGGAGGCTCATATAGTTGCATAGAGATGATCCAAGGGCTAAATTTGTTCTACATGATAGAAGAACATTGTCACAAAAAAATCAGCCCTTAGATCATTTCTAGGCAGGCTCCACAAGTAGATCTTTGTGGAGCGTAAGAATAAGGGGGTAAAAAGTGGAACATGTAAAAATTTCAAAAATATGGGCAGAACATGTAGAAATCTAGGTGGAAATCACACCCCACTTATTCTTGCACCTCATTTGCACCAGCCTATGGGTCCCACATAGCCACACGGAGATGATCCATATTTATCTCCATGATGAGGATCATCTCAAAACGAACCATATAGGCATGTGTTAAGCAAATAAAAAATAAAGTGAGTGGAACATGTAAAATTTTGGGTAAAATTAAAAGAAAGTTTAAAAAGGCAAGTCGAAGAGGGAATGAAAGGTGAAGTGATGAACAATTCTTATGTTTTGCCGCAAAGAAATCAAAACAACATTTTTACTAAATTGGCACAATTATACATCTGTCTGTGAAACCGTCAATACAAATCTATATCTATATTATTATATAAAGGGAATACCCCGTCTACGTAGTTATTTTGTTGGATGGCCTGGCCTCCTTAAAAAATTACTTATTTTAGCCTTAAAGTTGGTTTAAAACATAGAATGATCTTAAAATAATATAGGTAGTTTTGACATTGTATCCACCTTAAAACTCTTCCTAAAATATCTCCCTCAAATCTCTTATTGTTATTTTTTTCCTCAAATTTTTCCTAAAATTTCTCTCTCTAACAATTAGATTTTTTTTAACTGTACTCTTCTTTCTCTATCTCTATCCATATTTCCACTACTTTTCACTCATCAACAATTAATTTTCTAACTACCTATGTAACAAACCACCTATAAAAACCAACACTCCCATAACCATCCTTTTTATACACAATTTTTTTTTCCTTTCAAAAGTTCATCCATCCTTTTAGAAGAAGAAAACACAGATTGTCCATTGAAGAAGAAGAACAAGATATTACCTTTTATATATTTTTTCAATCAATATTTTCAAATTTCTGTAAGTAATGTATTTGTCTTATAACTTTCATATAAGTGGTTTTTGTAAGATTCATGTAAATTCTAATATTTTTTTTTCTTTGGAGCATCGAGCATGATTCAAATCTAAGTGTTCTTGCATAATGCTTAATTACAATGTTTGCTTTTGTTTTTAATTATAAGAGCAGGGTTACTTTGTTTGTCTCCATATTTTTTTTTTATAATGGGATCTCTTTGATTACAATAGAGGATGGTCGTCGGTAAAAATATTTTAGATTTTTTTTTTCATTTCCTACTATTTTTTTCTCATTCCTCTGATTTAACTAATTCACCAAATTTGATTTTGATGTTATTTTAATTGACAAGGAGAAGAGAATATGTTGAAGATTTAAGGTTTTTTTATCTCTGTTGTTAGGTTTGAGATTTCTTTTTTATTGTATTAGTTCTCATAATATGTTGTATTTATGTATGATTGGGTTTTCTTTGTTGTTAGGGCCAGTTTAATTATAATTTTTTTGAAACTTTCATCTAAGTTTTATTTTTGTAAGTATCACATAAATTTTAATATTTTTTTAGAGCATTCAGTACCGTTCAATTTAAGCCGTCTTGCAGAATGCTTATAATGTTTGCTTTTAGTTTAGATATTTATAAGACCGATGTTACTTTTGTTTGTATCTATGACGTATCATGTAAATTAGGGTTTC
This sequence comes from Macleaya cordata, assembly GCA_002174775.1. Lineage (NCBI taxonomy): Eukaryota > Viridiplantae > Streptophyta > Magnoliopsida > Ranunculales > Papaveraceae > Macleaya > Macleaya cordata. The sequence continues at coordinate 46,898 of MVGT01002874.1, read as the reverse complement.
ACATATATTGGCAACTGTATGTGCAATAAAACGAAAGAATGTTTATTTGTGCAAAAATTGGCATTTAATTCCCTCATAAAAAGGCATTTAATTAATTTTCACATTTTTTGCTATATATATAAAATTATAAAATATTACTTTTTATTTATAATGAATAACGAAAGCGAATATGGTTAAAACGAGTTACGTATGCGCATCGTGCGTGCCATTAGACTCGTTTTATAAAATGGTTTATATCTGCTAATAAGTCGTTTTATAGTAGTTCCATCTATCGATTTATTGTAAAAGACCAGATCGGCCTTTTCTATCATAAATACCTCCTTATTTCGCTGAGTAGGATTCGATAATTCGTTTGAGTCGATGATTCGAAGGCTTTCTTTCCTCGATCTTGAGTGGTGAAGACATTCGAGAGTTATGATACTTGTTAAATTAGAGATAACATAATTCCCACGGATATCATATAATTGCTTAGCTTAGGTACCATATTAGTAGGCCCAACAAAACCCTTGTATCGCTTCTTCGAGAAAGGGCCAATTGTGGGTGAAGAGGGATTCGAACCCCGACACCGTGGTTCATAACTATGTGCTCTAATCCTCTGAGCTACAGGACCCACCAAGTCTCCACTAGATTTGTTATTGGGAGTACCCTAAAAAGGGAACATTTCTTCTCCCCATCCATTTCAGGTTAAGAAGATGTGAAAGCGTTCTTCTCTCTATAAGAAGACTGCCTTCCAAGATGTGAAGTGGGAGAAAAGGGATGTCATAATTGGGGTTCGATTATGTAAAATCAACAAACTACTTCGTAATTATGATATTGGTTCTACATAACCAATAGGTCATTTTGCATTCTTAACTGTATGGAACCAACAATTGTTGAGCTGATGATCTAGTAAAAAGTTGTGTTGATTTATTAGGCATGTTTCCTTTTGCAAAAAGATGTCTTTTGGTTGATGTGGATATAAATGTCATTATGAGGTTTGTTAATTGTGAGAGGATACAAGAGACACAGACGTTACGACTCATTGAAGCCAATCCACGCCCCTTTAAAATAGTAAACAAATTAATTAGTTCGAGTTCAGAAACTATATCCATGATTGCTTAATTTACAAATTTGCTTGCCAAAGTAGGTCGGATTCTCTTTCTTACATTGCAACCAGAATTCAAACTAGTTTCAGATGAGTCTGTTTTAAACGCCTAAAAAAATAAACACCATTTTAATAGTAAAATTGAAAAAAAATAAAAAATAAAAGCTACATCTTATCAAAGATTTCAGATTTTTTATTTATTAAAGTAAGTCAAATTATTTTATGAAATCACAATTATTTTCTAGTAGCCATTAATAAGAGGAAGTGAGGTGAAAGAATGTGAGAGTGAAAGGGTGAGTGAGAGTGTGACGACGGTGTAAGAGGTCTATTTCTTTTGTGTTTGTGAAGGATACTCAGTGTGGTTTAGTGTGTGACGACGGTGTGATTCTCAGTGTGACGACGGGTGATTCTTAGTGAGATTACGGTGTGAATATTGGTGTATATAGGTATGCGATCTTCAGTCATCTAGAGAGAGATTGGATTTTTTTGAAGCTGCTAGGCGGTTTGGGATCTTTCTCAGCATTTGACTCCAGATCTGTTTGTTGAGCAATGGAGTGATTTTCTTCAACCTGAGCAAAGGTTTGTATTTCCTGTTTTCATTCTTTTTTCTTTTATTCTGTTAGTATTGCAAGTTGTTTGTTGGGGGGGTTTGTCTGGTTTGTTCTCTTCCCTAGGCACATTTCTCTGAAATCCCCAAATTTTGAAAATTGGTCTTCTTCCGAGGGGGAGGGGGCATTTTGGGTATTTGAAGAGGGTTTCTCTCCTTTCTTGGTTTGGCATTAATTGGTTATGGTCAGAGATTTATTATGAGTAAGGCAAAATTTTTAAGAAGATCTTGGGGGCATTATTTTCGGAAGATTTTGACTAGGGGAAAGGACAAACACGTTTTAATGGTGGGTTTTGGTGATGATGAAAGATGCATTAATTTTGACGGTTTGGTGGGGGAGTTTATGCTAAACAATTCATCCCTAAATGGATTTCTGAATTAGAATGAAGGAATTTCTTCTTCATCTTTCTTTTATTCCTGACACTTCAATTAATAAGGGTCGGCATGTTTAAGTTGGATGGGATGGTGATTGATATAATCAACTTTCGTGGAGAAAGAAGTCTATTTTTTCTTCTAGTTTTGTTTATCTTTGAGCCAGAAGAGATGCATGATCAGTATCAAGAAGTGCAAAACCTAGCAGAAAAAATAGCGAATCTTACTACTGTTCGTGCTCATTTTTGACTGGAAGTTAAGCTCTCAAAGGATATGTTAGCAAATGAGAAGGAAAGTTGGGACAAAACTATGATAGGTAGAGTTTGTAGTTCTTCAAAAATAGAGGTGGAAGCAGTTGTAGAAACGATACTGAATCAGCGGATGCTGCTGGATGAATGTACTGTTACGAATCATGTTCGAATGGCAAATACTTTCCTGCTAAAATTCAATTCCGTAACTAATTTTAAATGAATCAAGACCGAGGGCCCTTGGCTGATCAAGGGATTTCTGGTGGCCATGAAGGAGGTCCCGACTAGAGGTCTCTCTCCTACTTCGATAGTAACTCTGGATGAAGAATTCGTCTGGGTATAACTAAGAAAGGTACCAAAAGCTTTTCTCACTAAAATCGCTTTGCAAACTATCACAGCAGATATGGGAGAAGTTGTGGGTCTTTTCAATCCTATGGGGAAATATTATAAGGAGCAGGATATTAGGGTTCTAATTTTGAATAAAGGTAGATCAATATCTGCCTCTATGATCAAGCGTTACTGTCGATGAAAATGGAAAAAAAAAATTGGATACAGTTTGTGTATGGAGTTTTTCTTCCAAATCTATGTGATAAATGTCGTATCATGGATCATGGTGAGAAGAGATGTGTTGAACTTTTGAAAGAAGAAGGGTTGGTTCAAATCATGATGGAAGAAGATATAGTAAACCATGGTTTTGTTACTCAGCTAGATATATCAGGATCCATGGAGCAGAGAGTTACTACCTCTCGAATTGATACATAAACATCAACACATCTAATTTCTATGACTGAAGGCAGGAGCTTTGGACCTGGACCTGGGGTATCCTCAGTGGCTCATATGTTGTCAGACAAGAAAATAGGGGAGATGGTAGCTAATACTGAGCAAGAGCAACATGAAAAGATTACTTTAGTGGGAAAAGCTGCTGATATGGAGTTTACTACAGTAAAGGGGAGCATGCAGGAGGAACATCTGAAGTTGGTAGAGGATGTTGCAATCAAGAAAGTAGGGCCTCTTAGCAAACATAATCAATCTCAAGTTAAGGAAGTTACTCCTCGTAGAAAATATACCAAAAGAACCCCGCAAGGTAAGAATCTGACTTCAGTAAAAATTAATAAGGCTACAACATCTAGAGCTGAAACATTTTTTTCACCTCCTTCTAAGGGTGAAAGCCTGTTCACTAGAGGCCCCTTCCCTAGTACAGGTGTTCAAACCACTCATGCTTTTGACAATTCAAACCTTCAATCGAAACTCTCCTTTTCCTTAGGCAGCACATCTGGAGTCCCTCATCTTGTCCCTAATACAAACTCATGTCTCAAAACCCATTCACAAATTGCTCTCTCTTTGGAGCAGCAAAATGTTGTCTTGAATAAGGTGGCTTTTGATATTGATTTGGATCTTAAGTGTAAAAGGAAAATAGGGGAAAGAATCAGTTCTCTACCAGCGAAAAAAATGGAAGAATTGGGTTGATAGTGGTTTAGAGCAGATCCAGGAAGAAGAGTATGTAGCAAAGAAGGATGTTGTAACCAGTGAAATCTCTGGAAACAAATCGTTATCACTAATATATGATGAAGTTTTCACAGAAATCTGCACAGAGATTACTGAGGTAAATGAGGATCTTGACCCTGATAATAATAGGATGTTTCAATATGGGGATCTGGATGTGGAATGGGAAGGGAGACAAATTTCTTACCTTAACAAACAATCGACCATCCATCAGCTATCAGAAAATGGACAGGAAATGCCTGCCGCTGCTCAGGTACAATCGTCAAACTCTATTTTGCTGTTTTCTTATATCCAGTACTTTGAAATTCAGTATCTTTTGTTCTCCATCATATGAAACAAGATTTCCATAGGGTTTATTATGAAGATAGTCTCATTGAATTGTCAAGGGTTGGGTAGAAAGTTTGCTAAGAATCATCTTTTCCATTTACTGAAAGACCATAACCCGGATGTTATTTTTCTATGTGAAACAAAAAAAACAACAACCTTACATGGAAAAAATCCTAAGGAGAATAAAGTTTGAGAAATGGTTTTTGGTTAATCCTGAAGGAAAGGCTGGTGGCATGATGCTAGCTTGGAAGGAGAATATAGAGCTTGATGTAGTTCATAGTTCAAAGCATCAAATTGATGCTCTAGTAATGTACTCGATTAAGAGGAAAAAATGGGTTTTGTCGTGTTTCTATGGCAGTCCCTATAGGAAACAAAAGCAAGAATCATGGAGTTTTTTAAAATTGTTAGCTGATGTGGTCAATGATCCTTGGTTAGTGATTGGGGACTTGAATGTGGTGCTTTTTCCTAAGGAAAAAAAGGGAAAAAACCTTTTTCTCAATCTGAAGCAAATAGGTACAAAGACATCATGAATAATGGGGTTCTTATAGATATGGGTTTTAATGGATATCCCTTTACATGGTCAAATCAAAAGGAAGGGTGGGGTCTAGTGGAGGAAAGACTTGACAGGGCTATGTCTAATTTATTATGGCTAGACATATTTCCAAATTCTACCCTAAAACATTTGCCACAGGTTGCTTCTGACCATTTTCCTTTACTTTTAAGTACAAATCACAGCTGTATTGATAGCAAAGAACTTATTGCTGACACTTGGAGGGGACCTCAAGTGGGGTCCCCCGGTCATAAATTGTTGTGTAGACTCTCTGATGTAAAACATGAGCTTAGAATTTGGAACAAAGACCACTTTGGTAACATACAATCTAATATTGCCAAAATCAAAGGTCAGTTATATGATCTTTCTTTGTCTGGCAATTCCTACTCATTTAGCCTAGAGAATCAAAGGCTATGCAAAGAGTTAGAGCATTGGTACGATCTAAAAGAGGATTTTTGAAAGACTAAAGCCTCTGAGAAGGACATAGTGCTTGGACACAGAAATACAAGTTATTTACATGCTCTAGCTAGGAATATAAATCATTTTAACAGAATTGAATCCATTCAAAATCATAATGGTATCTGGTTAGAGGATAGAGATTCTATTGATGATTGTCTTTCTAATCATTTTGAATTTATGGCTAAAGCTCCTGTTTCTTTAGATAGTTTTTCAACTATCACTGATTTGATTCCCACCTGTATTTCTATGGAGGATAATTTATCCTTGATAACTGTTCCTTTTGCCGAGGAAATAAGGTTAGTTGCCATGAGTATGCATCCCAATAAATCTTCTGGTCTTGATATATTTCCTGCTGTTTTTTTTTTCAAAAAAAATTGGGATGTGGTTGGTGTGGATATTTTTGAAATGGGTAGATGTTTTTTCAATACTACATTTCTTTGCAAACAAATGAATCAAACCTATATTTCTCTCATCCCCAAGATAGTGAATCCGGATACCCCAGCTGATTTTAGGCCTATTAGTTTGTGTAATACTTCTTACAAGATCATTTCAAAATTTCTTGCTAATAGGATTAAGCCTCTTCTCTCTAAAATCGTAAGTCCTTATCAATCAGCTTTTGTCGCTGGCTGACAAATCTCTGATAATATTATTCTAGCTCATGAAGTGGTTCACTCTATGAGAAGGAAAAAGGGTAGAACTGGTTGGATGGGGTTAAAATTAGATATGTCAAAGGCTTTTGATAGAGTTAATTGGAATTACTTATTGGCTATTATGATTAAACTTGGGTTCTCTAAGTCTTGGTGCGATTTGATTTACCAATGCATAAGTACAACTATTACTACTGTTCTTCTGAATGGTGTTCCTTGCAACCATTTCTTGCTTACTAGAGGCAGTAGGGAAGGGGATCCTCTATCCCCTTACCTCTTTATTCTGAGTATGAAAGGTTTATCTAGAACTATCATGGATGCTGAAAATAAAGGTCTCTTGCATGGTTGTTGTAGACACCCCAATTTTGACCCCTTATATAGACACATAAATGAATGTATTCCAAATTGAGACTAAACTCATTTCAAACCCATCCAAGATGAACCCAAAATCAGCTCAAAATTAGGCCAAAAACAGGCTTAATTCAGCTCAAAATCCAGCTCAAAACTACCCATCAGCAGCCTAAAATAGAAAAATCAGCACAAGTCCAATTGGGCCCAATATCAGGCCCAAAAACGGATCAATATGAGCCCATTAAAAGTCAACACACAGGCTAACCCCATTCCAAGCCCATTTCAAAGTTAGAACTCATTTCCTTCCACCTCATTTAGTAAATCCCATTTCTTTTACACTTAATCACTTCATTATCTCTAAATATCTATCCACTTAATAAAACAATCATCATGTTTCATATTTTCATCCTACCTCCTTACTATGCTGGATGGAAGGCTATAAATAAGGCCTTCCATTCCTCATTTAAAAAAAAAAAAAGAAAGACTTAGAATTTTGAGAGTAAAAGACTTAGAATTTGGAGAGCTTAAACATTTAGAATTGGAGAGAAGTTTAGACTTGAATGTAAGAATTTCATATATGAGATTATCAATTCAGCACTTATGAATTATACTAGTCTCTTTATATTTTCTTCTCTCTTTACCTCTACTCTTCACTTATACTTTTAGATATATATAGCCTTCCATTCTTCACTTAGTTTTCCATACCTTGAGGGAGAAAATCACTTCCACCCAAACAAACAGATTTTTAGTTATATATACTGTGAGAGAAAAGAAAACAGCAACATTTGGAAGAAAAATAACATGATTCAGTCCATTTTCAATAACAAGGCAAAGCTTTACCCAATTTTAGCCACAACACTCTTATAAAATTTTTGAGTGATGTGTCCTTCTTTGGCGTAAGGACTTTCATCAATTCATCTTCAACAAGTTTGGAAGTTCATAAAAAAGAGGGCGAAACTCTACTGGATTCTAGCTTCAACACTCTTATTGATTTAGGAGTGGCGTAGCCTTTTTCCGGCAAGATATTTCAAAACCCATTTCTGTCCAATCTATCTAATAAGTATAGGTATGAAAATCAATCAACTCGGTTAACTTCAAGATAATCTAAAATTGATTATCTTGAAAAGCCATTTTTTTAAATTCATGTAAAATTGTACTACATACATATCCATATTTTGCTTTAAAAATAAAATTATGTTTATCTTAATATATTACTAAATTTCCCTTCCAGTTATTTTTCATTTCCTTTCTTTTACACCTTTATTTACATTTATGCTATTTCCTTTCCAGTTATTTTTCATTTTCTTTCTTTTACACCTTTATTTACATTTATGCTATTTCCCTTCCAGTTATTTTTCATTTTCTTTCTTTTACACATTTATTTACATTCTATGCAATATACAATACTTATTTATATTTCTACTTCTATACTATGTTTTATACACCCTGTTGTACTTGTCTTTTAAATTTATACACCCTGTTGTATTCGTACTTTAAATTCATAAATCTTTTAGGAAATCTAATATAGATTATCCTGACATACTGTGATGCAAGAGTGTTATTTTCTCTATTATCTTAAAAAATCAATTAAATATGTCGTTTAAAAACAGATCAAAAGTAATTTCATTAAAAAATATTTCTTAATGAAATTCCGAATGAATCTACTCTAAAAAAGAAAGTATTTGTTCAAAACTTGGATACGCTCGAATATCGAAGTATCCAGATTTTTATCCTTCACAAATATTGTGAATCCCCATTTACTCTAAAAAATAGAGTTTTTGTTCAAAATATGTTTCAAAAGGGAATACAAATTCAACCTAGATATGTTCGAAAATCGAAGTATCTAGACCCGTCAACTTACACAAATATTGTGAATCACGTCTATTCTCAAAAAGAGAGTATTCATTCAATCATATATTTCAAGAAAAGATACATACTTAGTTTGAATACGCTCGAAAATCGAAGTATTCAAACTTATATGCAAAATTTCCTAATCAGTTCATACAATAAGTATTTTTAAATTACCCCTAATACAAAGTAGAGACTGATCTTGGATCGGGCGGTTGTCAGGTGCCTCATACCTTCCTGATCCGTAACAGAGTTCTCTTATTCAGAATCTCAAATCGCAAATGAGTCAAAAGAAGACTGACATTAGTGTTTTTCAAAGAAAAGACTAAGGCACAGTTTTTCAACTAAAGGATCCTGATTCCCTTAAAAGTTAGGTGGCGACTCCAAATCAAAATTCAACAAACTCTTAGAGAGAGATACAAAACGTATCTCCCTTGGCCAAAAGTGCAAGAGAGTTTTTACCTCCTAGCGTTCGACCAAAAGTGAGTGTGCTACAGTTGGCGACTCCACTGGGGACTTAAAAATTAGGAACTTGACTTGAAAAGTAGTTAGGGGTATGATTCTGATACTTGTTGTAAAAAGAAAAAAAAAGTGTCATGTTCGTGAAGACATCCATTGATCTGAATGGATGTATGTTAGTGTGGCAAATATAACTTGGGGAAAATCCAAAAAGGGTTGCATTTGTTACACTAATACCTGAGATATAATTTCAAGGGAGTTGTTTCAAAAGCTAACAATTTTCAATAAATACAGGGGCACCCGAAAACTGTTCAAAGCTAACAGTCACGGGAAAATCAAAGAAAGCCGAAAAGTCAACAGAAAGTTCTCAACCGGCGTGGGTTAGAACATCAATGAGACTAGTTCGTAACAGAGAAATGGCAGGTCGTGAAGAAACAGAGATATCACAGTTTGCTCCTGAAACAATCAAGAAGACTATAGAAGACTATGTGGATAAAATTCTCCCTGAAAGGCTAGCAGTCATGATGTCAAAACAGAAATCAAAGGAAGTCTCTACAACTGAAAGTATAGAGCAAGGGCAGGTTTCAACATCAGGGAGGCTTGTTCAAGAGGAGGAAACACATGAAGCATTGGATCTGACACATCATCATCAAGTCCATAGCACATCCAAGCAAGTGATGCAGTCCAAAAGCTATGTATTGGACGAAACCGAGTGCATGCAACAAGAAAATGTAGAAATGGAAATATTTAAGAAATCTCCAATGTATTTGGAATTTCAAGAAATGAAAGAAGAGTTCCGTAAATCCAAAATAAGAACTTATGATACGGATGAATGGTATCAAGCTCCAGTCGAGAAGCTTCCGCCAAACTTTAAATTTCCCAAGATGGAGAAATATGATGGCTTTGGCTGCCCAAAGGCCCATCTCAAATCATATATGGGATACTTGAAACCATTGGGGTCGGCAACGAGCTATTAGCCCACCTGTTTCAAAGAAGCCTCACCAAACTGGCATTGAAATGGTTGGTGGCCCTAGATCAGAAAACCATACCAACATGGCCAGCACTGACAGATGCTTTTATGAAGCAATTCTCTCAAAACTCAGACACAATGGTTACTAAAAGGCAGCTGGAGGCATTGAAACAAGGGAACAACGAATCATTTACGGATTACATAGCAAGGTGGCAGTTGAAAGTCCGTGAGATGATCGACCGACCTACTGAAGAAGAGCAAATTGTTATGATCTTAAAAAATGTCACCATCGAGTATATGTTGCCTTTGAGTCCAGTGGCCCACCACTTGATGCCAGACTTCGTGAAGTCAAGTACCCAGTTTGAAGATGCAACCAAAGAAAGAACAAGATTATTAGCAAATGCACAACTCGAGGCAAAATACAAAAGAACGAGAAAAGAACATGTTAATTATGTAGCTCCACCTCAGCACCAAGGAGTCCCTCCTATCATTCAGCCAAAGGTCCAAATGCCAATACAAGCGCCAGTTCAAGCACCGGTTCAAGCACAAGCAATGGGTCAATTTCAAAGAAGGGTCCAAAACAAAGAAAAGAGAGAATTTTCCAACTTAGGACATTCACTAAGTGAAATTCTCCCCTTATTATTAGAGGCAGGTAAATGAACAAAAAAAGAGCCAATGCCACCTCCAGACCCACTACCAAAATGGTACATACCAAATCTTCATTGTGAATTTCATCAAGCACCGGGGCACACTACGGACAAATGCATCGCGTTAAGGCACGAAATCCAAAACTTGTTGGAGGCACACAAAATTAATATCCCAGGGGTAATTTTGCCGAACGAGCCTAACATCAACAACAATCCATTGCCAACATATCAAGTTGAAGGTCAGCAATATGTGAATTACATCGATTCAATAGGCAGAATGGATCCAGCAAAATTCATCCAAAGGAGGGATGTAGATGAAAACAACAGTGTGTTTGAACTCGGAGAAACCAACCATCAAACCCTCATCATCATTAACCCAACACCCAACTCAAAAAAAAGGGAGCTAGAGAGGTTATGGCCAGTATAAACCAAAGAAATGGCGAGAGCATCAGATTCTGAAGAAACTCTGTCAGAATCTAAGCAAAGCCCAGAAGCGGTGAAATTGTTGGAATAAAAAAAGAATGAACCTGCATTAATAATAACGGGTAAGTCCAACAAATCAAATGGGCCTATCCTCATCAATCCAGGGGCAAAAACCGGTTCAACTCTCACTATGTTTCCTCAAAATCATGCATGGGAAGATCCCTTGAAGGAAAAAGTCCAAGAATGTGATGAAATATTGCATTACACTAGGGGTGGAAGACATTTCAAGCCAGCAAACTTGAGAGCCGAAAATCCAGCCACTACATTACAAATACCACCACCTGTGCAAATATCACCTCAACATTCAAAAGAAATAAAAGAGGAAGATAATCTGATCATGGACCAGCTTCAAAAGACAAAGGCGAACATCTCTATCTGGGGATTGTTAGAAGCATCTACTGGACATAGGGAGGCAATGCTAAAAGCATTGAATTCCATCCATGTAACAACGGGCATTACACCGGAAGAACTGGTGAATACAATGGCCCCATCCAGGAAAGAAAACTTCATTTCGTTCTCAGACGACGAGTTACCAAGAGAAGGAAAGGACCACAACTTGGCCCTTCACATCTCTGTCTGCTGGAATCACCTCTTAATTCCAAGAGTCTTGATCGATAATGGAGCTGGAGTGAATATTTGCACCCTAAAAACAGCAAAAATAATGGGCCTAAATCCAGAAGAAATGGAGCTTCAAGAAGGAACAGTCAGGTCCGTGAAAGGCTTTGACAATGGAAAAAAGAATGTGGTGGGTGAATTCACTACAACCATAACCATTGGGTGGATCCAAACTGTGGTCCAATTTCTGGTCATGGACATAGAGGCAAACTTCAATTTGCTTCTGGGACGTCCATGGATGCATCAAATCAATGCCGTCGCTTCCACAATTCATCAAAAGCTGAAATTCTACCACCAAGGTAGATTGATTGTAATTCGAGGTGATCCTGATATTCAAGAAAAAGAAGTTGCGGCACCAAATATAGAGCCAGAATTCTGTAAATTTACAGAAGAAACAATTTGTGCATTAATCATCAAACCAGCTGTCCGAGAGAAAATTCCAAGCAGATTTGAATATGGAAACAAAAAGGTGGCTCATTTCCTAAGAAAGAATAACTTCTTTCCTGGGATGGGATTGGGAAGTAGACATCAAGGAAATACTGAAGCTTTGGATGGATCCCAGATCACACACAAAGAAACATATGGATTGGGATTCCATCCTACGGAAGAAGAAGCAAAGCATATCAAAGCAGAAAAGCTAAAGAAAGAGCAAGCAGAAAAAATGGGTAAACCATGCTTTATAGTTTGGAATCAACAACCAAAGCTATATGATTGGTTCATTCAAAAGAATGCACAAAAGATTCCTGCAACGAGAGCAAAACTAGTTGCAACAGTCACCGTCAAACCAAAGCCAAAATTCCAGATTCAGCCATCACCATTTGATGAAACGATCTACGATGGGTTGAATAATTTATTCAGCTTAGGGGCATATGTCAAAGAAGGCACAAATCAGATTGAAGACTCTGGAAACCTCACTAATGAACCACAAGTCTGCATGGTTCTCGAAGAATCTGAATGTGATCCCTCTCTTCTCATTCGCCCAATTTCAAGAAATCTCGTTATGGATACTAACATGATGATAGGCTCGCCCACCGGCAAGAATGTTACCAGTGACAAAAAAAAAACTTCATAGGGGCACCTTCGGCAATGGAGGGAGGATTTTGGTCTCTTGAACAAGGTATAGCTGCTTTTAAAAGTCCAATATTGACAAAAGAACAAAAAAATGAAAAAAGCCAACAAAATTCAAAAAAAATTGAAAAAGGCAAAAACAAAAAAGATGTTGAAGAAATTCTAGAAAGTGTAGAGGATATGTTTTCAGATGAAGAAGATGAGGATTTTTCAGATGAAATCCTCAAATCATTAGACCGACATGAAGAAAGGCCTCATCTAGTAGAAGAAGAGATCGAAGTCGTGAGTTTGGGCACTGAAGAAAATCCACAAATAGTGAAAATTGGGGCTATTTTATCTCCTGAAGAAAGAAAAGCCCTAATAGCATTGTTGAAGCAATACAAAGATATTTTTGCATGGTCCTACAAAGATATGCCAGGACTTGACACAAGTATAGTCGAGCATCACTTACCAACTTACTCGGAGGTAAGACCTGTAAAACAAAAACTCAGAAGGTTGAGACCCGAATGGATGTTGAAGATCAAAGAAGAAGTCACCAAACAGTTCAATGCTGGATTCCTTGCCACGGTCCAATACTCAGATTGGTTGGCAAACATAGTTCCAGTACCTAAGAAAGATGGAAAGGTCCGAATGTGTATTGACTACAGGAATCTAAACAAAGCAAGTCCGAAGGATAACTTTCCTTTACCACACATTGATATTTTGGTCGACAATGCAGCATGTCATAGGTTACTATCCTTTATGGATGGTTACTCGGGCTATAACCAGATCAAGATGGCGAAGGAAGACATAAGCAAAACTGCCTTCATTACTCCGTGGGGAACTTACGGATATCAGGTAATGCCATTCGGACTCAAAAATGCCGGTGCCACATACCAACGAGCGATGACTACCCTCTTCCATGACATGATACACAAAGAAATCGAAGTGTATGTGGATGACATAATTGCCAAATCAGAAAAGAGAGAAGATCACGTCGGAGTTTTGACCAAGCTTTTCAGTCGGCTCCGAAAATATCAACTCCGCCTCAACCCTAACAAATGTGTATTCGGTGCTACTTCTGGGAAATTGTTAGGGTTCATTGTCAGTCACAGAGGAATTGAGGTGGACCCAACCAAGATCAAAGCTATCAAAGAAATGCCATCTCCAAAGAATGAAAAAGAAATCAGGGGTTTTCTTGGAAGAATCCAGTATATCAGCAGATTCATAGCACAACTAACTCCGATTTGTGAGCCCATCTTCAAGCTGTTAAGAAAAAGCACTCCAAAAGTTTGGAATGCAGATTGTCAAGAAGCGTTTGAGAAAATCAAACAATACCTAGAAAATCCACCTGTATTAGTACCACCCATCTTAGGGAAGCCACTCTTATTATATCTTTCTGTAACTGAGACATCAATGGGAGCTGTGCTAGGGCAATATGATGATGACAGTAGGAAAGAGCGAGCAATTTATTACATCAGCAAGACTCTCTCGGGGTATGAAACTAAATATACACCGCTAGAGAAAACATGTCTCGCTCTTGTGTGGGCCACCAAGCGTCTACGACATTACATGCTTTCTCATTCAGTGGAACTGTTGTCGAGAATGGATCCTATCAAATATCTGTTCGAAAAGCCTGCACTGTCAGGAAGAACTGCAAGATGGCAATTATTATTATCAGAGTTCGACATCACCTATGTCACTCAAAAATCTGTTAAAGGAAGAATCATTGCCGATCAACTTGCAGCACAACCAATTGCAGAAGATGGAACTCTCGAAACAGAATTTCCAGATGAGTACATCCTCACGATAGAGCCCGATGAAGATCAAATATGGAAAATGTATTTTGACGGCGCTCATAATCGAATCGGACGAGGAGTAGGGGTAATTCTAGAATCACCAGAAAGTCTAAGGATCCCAATTACCATCAGACTGGAGTTCCCATGTACCAACAATATAGCAGAGTACGAAGCATGTATCGCCAGTTTACGAGCAGCACTCGCAATATCTGTCAAGATGTTAAGGGAATATGGTGATTCTCTATTGATCATCAATCAAATACAGGGGCTATGGAAACTGAACGATGAGAAGTTGATTCCTTACCATAAATTCCTAAGTGACTTAACAAAAGAATTCGATTTCATCGAATTCCATCATGTCTTCAGAAATAAAAATCATTGTGCAAACGCCCTTGCAATTTTGGCATTGTGGTTAACGACACCAGATGGGTCGACGGTGAGGCCTATCAAAGTTATCCAGCAAGATGATCCGGTATATTGTCTCCACATCAGTATAGCAGCAGAAATGCCAGATGGAAACCTATGGTTTACTGACATAAAGAAATTCTTAGAAGATCAAGAATTTCCTGAAGAATCGTCCAAGCAAGAAAGAAAGTGCATCAGAAGAATGGCATGTAAATTCCTAATTTTAGGAGGAGCTCTCTTGAAAAGATCATACAACGGCACACTCTTGCGATGTGTCGATAAAAATGAAGCCCGAATCCTCCTAGAAAAAGTACATGGAGGAGTATGTGGACCGCACATGAATGGACAGATGCTTGCAAGGAAAATTCTCAGAGATGGGTATTATTGGACAACTATGGAGACAGACAACATCAATTTTGTACGGAAATGCCATCAATGCCAAATACATGGGAATCAAATACATGCACCACCATCTATGCTTCACACACTTTAATCACCTTGGCCCTTCTCGACATGGGGTATTGATGTGATAGGAAAACTAAGGCCGTCATCCTCAAGCGGCCATGTATTCATCATTGTCGCCATCGATTATTTCACGAAGTGGGTTGAAGCATTCTCATGTGAAAGCATCAAATCAGGGCCCACTGCAAAGTTCATCCAAAAGTATATCATATGTAGATATGGAGTACCGCACGAGATTATCTCAGATAATGGGCCCAATTTTGTCGGCAAAGAAGTACGCCAACTACTCCAAAAGTACAAAATTCAGCATCATAAATCATCACCACATAGGCCACAAACCAATGGAGCAGTAGAAGCGGCTAACAAAACATTGGTAAGAATATTGAAGAAAATGACTGTGACCTACAAAGATTGGAGTGAAAAGTTGCCATACGCTCTTTGGGGATATCGAACATCAGTACGTACACCTACCGGAGCCACTCCCTTTTCATTGGTATATGGAACGGAGGCCATACTCCCGGTTGAGGTAGAAATTCCGTTCTTGAGAATATTGAAAGAATGGGACCATACCGGAAGATGAATGGATCCAAGCAAGAGTAGAATAATTGAACTTCATCGATGAGAGAAGGATAAAAGCTGCGTGTCAATCACAAGCATACCAACAAAGAATAACTCGAAGCTTTAACAAAAAGGTTCGCCAAAGACAATTTCAAGCAGGCGACATGGTACTCAAAGAGGTAAGGCCGGTCTTACACTCTGATGTCAGAGGGAAATTTAAGCCAAACTGGGAAGGGCCATACCTCGTCAAAGAGGTACTCCCCAGAAAAGCAGTATGGCTTATAGATATGGATGGAAACCGTTTAAAAAGGATCACAAACGTTGATCAACTCAAAATGTACTATGCGTAAGGATATCACTCAAAGGCTAGGGGCATCTTGGTTCGGAAAAATGTCACAACGGTAAGAGCACCGTTCTCTTAATCTCCCGTAAAACTTGTCCGGAATCAGAGAAACCGGGGCGGGATTTAGTATGAAGTTTTATTTACTTAAAAAAAAATGGCCAATGATGAAAGTTCTAGGATACCTAGAGCATGCCTTGGATTGCTCAAAGTTAGACGTCTGAGGCCTTATTTTCAAAAAAAAAATCTTTTAAAGGGCAAAACGGCCAAAAAAAGGGCATGCCTCCCCAAAAACCCTGAAAATGAAAGAATCCAAGTAGAAGCAAGGATGGTGTTATTAATGAGGAAAATCTTATTCATCAAAAGTAAAGCTCAAAAGTACAAGACCAATACACCAAAAATTTGTCAAGGTCTATCTCAATCAAAGGGAATCCAACCAAGGTGTTATCCAGATGTTGGTTCTAAGAGAAAATCTCTAAGGACCTTGCCAAAACATGACCACCAAAATTTGGGCATCGTTACTTTGGCATACAGTCTACATAGGTAGACCTCTGCCAAAGAGGGGCATCTGTAGACACCCCAATTTTGACCCCTTATATAGACACATAAATGAATATATTCTAAATTAAGACTAAACTCATTTCAAACCCATCCAAGATGAACCCAAAATTAGCTCACCTAATTCAGCTCAAAATCCAGCTCAAAACTGCCCATCAGCAGCCTAAAATGGAAAAATCAGCACAAGTCCAATTGGGCCCAATATCAGGCCCAAAAATTGATCAATATGAGCCCATTAAAAGTCAACACATAGGCTAACCCCATTCCAAGCCCATTTCAAAGTTAGAACTCATTTCCTTCCACCTCATTTAGTAAATCCCATTTCTTTTACACTTAATCACTTCATTATCTCTAGATATCTATCCACTTAATAAAACAATCATCATGTTTCATATTTTCATCCTACCTCCTTACTATGCTGGATGGAAGGCTATAAATAAGGCCTTCCATTCCTCATTTAAAAAAAAAAGACTTAGAATTTTGAGAGCAAAAGACTTAGAATTTGGAGAGCTTAAACATTTAGAATTGGAGAGAAGTTTAGACTTGAATGTAAGAATTTCATATATGAGATTATCAATTCAGCACTTATGAATTATACTAGTCTCTTTATATTTTCTACTCTCTTTACCTCTACTCTTCACTTACACTTTTAGATATATATAGCCTTCCATCCTTCACTTAGTTTTCCATACCTTGAGGGAGAAAATCACTTCCACCCAAACAAACAGATTTTTAGTTATATATACTGTGAGAGAAAAGAAAACAGCAACATTTGGAAGAAAAATAACAAGATTCAGTCCATTTTCAATAACAAGGCAAAGCTTTACCCAATTTTAGCCACAACACTCTTATAAAATTTAAGAGTGATGTGTCCTTCTTTGGCGTAAGGACTTTCATCAATTCATCTTCAACAAGTTCGGAAGATCATAAAAAAGAGGGCGAAACTCTACCGGATTCTAGCTTCAACACTCTTATTGATTTAGGAGTGGCGTAGCCTTTTTCCGGCAAGATATTTCAAAACCCATTTCTGTCCAATCTATCTAATAAATACAGGTATGAAAATCAATCAACTCGGTTAACTTCAAGATAATCTAAAATTGATTATCTTGAAAAGCCATCTTTTTAAATTCATGTAAAATTGTACTACATACATATCTATATTTTGCTCTAAAAACAAAATTATGTTCATCTTAATATATTACTAAATTTCCCTTCCAGTTATTTTTCATTTTCTTTCTTTTACACCTTTATTTACATTAATGCTATTTCCCTTCCAGTTATTTTTCATTTTCTTTCTTTTACACCTTTATTTCCCTTCCAGTTATTTTTCATTTTCTTTCTTTTACACCTTTATTTACATTCTATGCAATATACAATACTTACTTATATTTCTACTTCTATACTATGTTTTATACACCCTGTTGTACTTGTCTTTTAAATTTATACACCCTGTTGTATTCGTACTTTTAAATTCATAAATCTTTCAGGAAATCTAATATAGATTATCCTGACATACTGTGATGCAAGAGTGTCATTTTCTCTATTATCTTCAAAAATCAATTAAATATGTCGTTTAAAAACAGATCAAAAGTAATTTCATAAAAAAAAATTTTCTTAATGAAATTCCGAATGAATCTACTCTAAAAAGAAAGTATTTGTTCAAAACTTGGATACGCTCGAATATCGAAGTATCCAGATTTTTATCCTTCACAAATATTGTGAATCCCCATTTACTCTAAAAAATAGAGTTTTTGGTCAAAAATACGTTTCAAAAGGAAATACAAATTCAACCTAGATATGTTCGAAAATTGAAGTATCTAGACCCGTTAACTTTCACAAATATTGTGAATCACGTCTATTCTCAAAAAGAGAGTATTCATTCAATCATATATTTCAAGGAAAGATACATACTTAGTCTGAATACGCTCGAAAATCGAAGTATTCAAACTTATGTGCAAAATTTTCTAATCAGTTAATACAATAAGTATTTTTAAATTACCCCTAATACGAAGTAGAGACTGATCTTGGATCGGGCGGTTGTCAGGTGCCTCATACCTTCCTGATCCGTAATAAAGTTCTCTTATTTAGAATCTCAAATCTCAGATGAGTCAAAGGAAGACTGACATTAGTGTTTTTCAAAGAAAAGACTAAGGAACAGTTTTCCAACTAAAGGGTCCTGATTCCCTTAAAAGTTAGGTGGCGACTCCAAATCAAAATTCAACAAACTCTTAGAGAGAGATACAAAACGTATCTCCCTCAGCCAAAAGTGCAAGAGAGTTTTTACCTCCTAGCGTTCGACCAAAAGTGAGGGTGCTACAGTTGTGTTGTGGCTAGAAATAGCCCTTCTCTCAGCCATTTGTTGTTTGCAGATGATTGCCTCATTTTTTGCAAGGCTAATCTAACTGAAGGGTGAAATTTGTTAAACCTAGTTTCTTCATTTAGTTATGTTTCTGGCCAGCTAGTTAACTTTGATAAGTCAGGGGATTTTTTTAGCAAGAATCTTCATCAAAAGCATTGCAAAAAACTTTTAAGAATTTTAAAAGTTAAACATATTGGTCTTAATGATAAATATCTTGGTATTCCTCTATTTACTCATCAGTCTAAAGGAGTGTTTTCGTTCTATTGTGGACAAAGTAAGAGCTAGATTACAAGGTTGGAAAGGTAAAGCTCTTACACAGGCTGGTAAATCTATTTTAGTTAAAACTGTGGTTCAAACAGTGGCTAATAATCAAATGGGAGTTTTTGCTATCCCAAGAACCATTACTAACCAGATAACATCTCTTCCAAGAGATTTCTGGTGGGGTAAATCTGATAACAAGAAGAGAGGGTTGTACCTAAAAGCCTGGGTCTCCATTTGTAAACCAAGGTTTGCAAGGGGTTTAGGTTTCAGAAATCTCGAGTCTGTTAATGTTACCTTACTTGCCAAGGTGGGATGGAGATTAATGACTGAAAATGATACTTTATGGAGTAGGATTTTGAGAGCTAAATATTTTCCTACTGGTAATGCTACTAATGGTAAGTTATCCTCAGCTAGCTCGTGGGTTCGGAAAGGTATTAAAAAAGGTTTGATGCATAGTTAGAGATGGTAATAGAATAAACATATGGGATGATATTTGGATTCCTAATACCATAGCTGCTATTGATAAACCTGTTGTTTCTAATATGCCTGACATTCACAAAGTAGTGCACCTGTTTAAAGAAGGAAGAAGAAAATGGGATCCTGATATAATAGCTAGGTGGTTTGATGTGGAAACTCAAAATAAAATACTAAGTATAAGGATTCCTTTATCAAGAGAAGACCAGTTCAAATGGTCTCTCACTAAGAATTGTTTTTTTACTGTCGCTTCTTTGTATAATGTTCTTAGTCCTGCCACTAAGGATCAGAACTTGGATTGGAATAAGGTTTGGACTCTTGATGTTCTTCCAAGAATCCAGAATTTTATTTGGAAATGCCTTCACAATATTTTACCTCTAAATGTTAGGATTGCTGCTATTAGAGCATCTCCAATGCAAAAGTCTTATAAGACAATGTCTTATCTACATGGCATGTCTTATAAGACAATATCTAATCTACGTGGCAACAAAATCTTCACAATAGACATTGTTAAAAAAAAATGCATCTCCAATGCAAATGTCTTGGGATGACTTTTTAACTTACGTGGCACTTAATTTTTGAATGTGTCAAACTTATTTTGTTTAAAAAGTAACTAAAAGTTTTGGAGGGAAATTTTTTTACTGATGTGGACCGTAAGACATTGTGAAGATGAATGTCTAGAAATAGACATTCTACTTCACAATGTCTAGAATAACTACCGCCACATCATCATCATCACATCCTTTCTTCACATTAGCATTGGAGAAGGTTTTTTAAAGAGAATGTCTATTTATCCTACATGGCAGTCTTATTTTACCACATTCACATTAGCATTGGAGATGCTCTTATAGGGGAAGTGGATTCTCGATGCCCTTTATGTTTTCAAAAATTAGAATCAGTTTTTTATCTGTTCATGGAATGTACTTTTGCTAAAGCTATTTGGTTTGCTTTTCCTGGTGGTTTTCATCTAGATAGGTTGCCTTATCTAAATTTTACAGACTGGTTTTCTGATTGGGATTAGTTGGGATAACTCTGAAATAAAATGGTCAGCTTGGTGTGCTGTTGTTTGTTGGCATATTTGGAAGGCTAGATGTGATTTTGTGTTTCAAAAAATTGTCCCAAATCCTATCAATACAGCAGCTCAGTTTTGTAGATTCATCAAATTCTACTCTATCCATAAACAGAATGGAAATCTTAATATAGGGGATGTGGTTAGTACTTATCAAATAACTAATATCAACCCAAATGATGCCAATGAAGCTCAGATTCAGAACTGTTGGAAAATCGGGTTTACTATACACTATGTTAATGCTGCTAACTCCATGGGTATTGGAATTTCTGTTTCAAATCCAACAGGAGAACTTAGGGGAACAAGAGCCCTCAGCCACTTGTCTGGTGTTTAGAAATGGGTATTCAAAAGGTGAATTTCGAAAGCGACTTCAAACATGTTTTTTGCCTCAATGAAGGAGCTACTAATAGCCTAAGCTGGATAAACAACAAGTTTGTGGAAGAAATCAAAAGGAATATGGCCCTGCTTAAGTATTGTTGTTTTAATTATGTAAAGTTTGATAGATATGATACTGTTATAATGTTAGCTAAGTGTGGAAAAAACTCGGTTACTATGAAGACATGGCTTGCCAATATTGTAGGAAGTTCAATGTCTCAACAAACTTTTGTAGACTCTTCGGAGCTGGAGGTTACTGCTGCTCCTTTTGTGTTAATATAAGTTTGGTTCCTGGTTTCGCTTAAATAAAAAAGAAAAAAAATAGTGTAGAACTGTAGAAGGCGAGGGTGAACTAAGGGACATGGAGATCAGAACTATTTAAAAAGAGCCCCCATCTTATGTGATCCACCTTAAATGTGCTCGGGTGCATAGCCGTTGGATGTTCATGCATTTAATACATGAAGGAGAAATGCACGGAGGTTCAATGGCTATGCACATCTACGCCCGAGCGCATTGAATCTTATTTCCATTTTGAAATGGTTTTCAACCAGAATAATTATAGATACTGCAACTGCACCATTAAAAAAAAAAAAAAAAGTTGACCCATTATGCATATTTTTCCTGTATATCCGTTTGTTGAAACTCCAGAAAAAAATGAAGGATGAACCTATATATGTACATTTCTCCTATATTTCCGTTCGTTGGTCATTTTATTCAATGACATTTGTGTACAAAACGACTTGTCAAGATATATGCAATTCACCAGTACAAACTTGTTATATACCATTCCATCATGGTTCTTAATTAGCATCTTCAAAAGTGACCCATTCTAAAGACTACAAAGCATACTTACTTACCTTGCCCAATAATAACTCTCATAATAATGGGAAGAAGGATCCAATGAAGAATTTCTTAAACTTATTTCCCCTATATTTTCATTTGTTGGTCATTTCTTAATGAGATTTTATTCCAAATTTAGTTGATGACATTGTGTACAAAGAGACTTGTCAAGATATATGCAATAGACCAGTAAAAACTTGTTACATAACACTACACAGTGGTTCTTAAATCTTAATTGTTATCTTTAAAAGTGACCCATTCTGAAAATAACTGCAAGACTGATAAAGAGAGTGTTCTAACAGTATAGAATACATTGATCAGTACCTTCCTCCCATCTCTGTACCTTCTTGCCCCACTCGACATCCTTTCTCCGACTTTTGAATGTTTTGACTGTAAAATTCCTTCAATGAGCAGTCCTTGCTACTTTCTTAAAGCACTATTTAAAGCTCTGCAGAATTTTGTGTCAGACCAAATCACAACAAAAAGCCTGTATGTTGAAAACCCAGTATCTAAGAATGTGAAAGTAGCAACAGTACAGACTGATTGCCACAGCCCTAGTCCTCCAGTGGAAAATGTTGCCAAGTTTGCAGGTTAGTATTTAAGCAGTGGTGATTTCCAGCAAGCAAAATAGCCACTTAAAATTGTAAAAGTAATCTTCGTACCTGGCTCAGCTACTGCCATGGATTCCCCAATTTAAACCTCGGTACCGTCGTTTCTTTGAGCTAACCTGAAAATTAAAAGCTCATGTAATCAGCAACACATCAATTACATGATCAGCAAGAAGGAATACAAAGTTGTGATACTGAAGATCAAATGCATGTTTAGATGTAGCAAGGAGTCACTCTTTTCTCTTCTTCTTTTTCGTTTCCTTTCTTTTTTGTTCTATCGGTTAAGTAGAAAAAAGCTTACTTCTACATAGACAACAAGACGAGGAAACTTAAATAGTTTTCATGTTTTCATCTACACAGAGAAAGGTCACTTCTCCTGTAAGCTGTAACTATTGCATTCCCTCATTTTCCCGGTGTCTACATTGGAAATATAGGGGGTAGATTGCGTAAGAGAAGTAGACCTTTAATCATTTTAGAAGTAAGAAAGTAGAAGAGAAAGGTGAAAATTCAGAAACTAGAGTAAAAGTTCTCGAATTAAAAATGTATAAAATTGTCAACAAAATCTAAAGTAATTTCACCATATATGAAACCATTTGAACCTCTACACTACTCGAAGTATAACATTATTTTTGTGATTCTATCAAGAGAATCTTCAGAGTATGAAATATCCAATTATAGTCGTTTGTTCGACTATGGACTGCAAAACATTTCTCTACTCCTCCGAGTCCTTTGTTTTTCATGCTGATTGAGGTCATCTTTGAGCTAGGCTTGTTCATGTAGGTTCTACAAATTCCACAAGGCAAAAGTATTTCTATACCACCAATTCACTTTTGGCACTTTCAACATTTGGTGCTTTTATCATGTCAACCTTTGAAAAAAGGTATTGTAGTAGCATACTTTCAGGCATCATGCAAAAGTTTTCACATACCACAAGGCTAGAACGCTGAGTCACTAAATTATCATATTAGCAGTCAAAGAATCCACTCTCCTTTTTTAAGCTCCGGTAGTTGTTCATAAAGTCAGTCCTAAAATTTACCCATCGGTTGCATACGTATACGTTACTCCATTTGTTCTATTGATTAGCAACCAATTTGACCCTCACTCAATTAACACCTCAAACTCCTCTTTTTCATCTCCAAAATTTCCAGAATTTGCATATCTTTCCTGTGAGAATCAAACTTGCCTGATCCCAAAATTGACGTCAAACAGTGTTGTTCTTCAACATATGGGACCCAGGTTTCATGAAGTTCAGAGAAAATTCCCTAAAACAATTAGAGAATCTAAAAATCAATTACTGTTAGGATATGATAAAAAAAAAAGGCATGATTACACCCATAACTCATTATAGAATAAAACAACAACCATCCATAGCAATATATGCAAAACATATAGCATCTAGAACATAAAGAAGATGGTGAGTAAACCCTCTTCTGATTTTTACTTATTCTCATGTATTTCTTGTTAAATTTCATTTATAACAACACTGCCACATGCATTTATTGTTCTATGACCTTATTAATTCATTTTTTTTTTTTGCACATTTTTATTGATAATAATATGCTTTAACTAAAATTTTGTTAAACTAATAAATGATCTGAGAAAAACAAGAAGTGAAGAAACTAATCTATAACTAGTACTTCACATATGAATATTACACACATCAGGTTTATCATTCAAGACATTGCTAATATTATATAACATGTATTACTCATTAAATGTCATGTTTCTAGTAATTATCTGCTCTTTCTCATATTAAATATTCTAGATTCTAGCAGCATTATCTAACAATATATAAGAATATATAGTGTTGTTATATGCTTCGAGTAGGCTGAACATTTTGTGCTTCTTCCTCCATTTGTTTTTATTTCTTACCTCTGTTTAAGGAAGAGTTCCCCGACAAAATTCCAAATTCCTGTTCATGAAAAGTAATTTCAACTCGCTTTATTACATTTGGTTACAGACCAAGGAATATTTTCTGAATTATTTCAGCAAGTTTTATCGAGCTTCTATAATCCTCTATTACATGAATGTCGTTTTTGGCCAGAAAAAAACAAATAAGTTTTTGTCTACTCTGACAAATGTTACTGATTTTAATCCCATGATGGTACTTCTTATTGGTGTTAATCTGCAGATTGGATTTAGTACCAAGTCAAATTAAAGATCAGTGCTGATTTCAGGTTGGTCCTCCTCTGCAAGTGAGAAACAGAGTGGTGCTAGATGACCTACAGATAAGAGCTGGTTTGCAGATTTGTGCTGGTCTGCATGATGACTTGCAGATTACAGTTGGTCCAAAGACTGGAGTTTCACATATTTGCCAGCCTGCAGCTAACCTACAGTTGAGAAATAGGCCACAGATGGACTGTGGTTTGCAGAATAGCATCAAGGTTTATGGAACTCATATTGAGGGAAAGTTAAGTGACAGTATTTGGCTGCCAAAAGGGGTTAATGGAGTTTTATAAACCTCTGAGAAGTTGCAACACTTAAGATGCAAGGAAACACACCTCGTAGACAGCAGAGATCTCAGCAAACAAAAGAAAATAATATTACATTTCTTCGCTGGAGTTTGTTTGNCAAATAGTCCCAAACTTGCTTGAAGGATAAAATCTGAAAGATTTTGATAAACAATTATTTATTGATGATTAGTTCAATGGATTACATTAACCCAAAGTGGGTTTACATAGATGACAATTCAAATAGTCCCAAACTTGCTTGAAGGATAAAATCTGAAAGATTTTAATAAACAATTATTTATTGATGATTAGTTCAATGGATTACATTAACCCAAAGTGGGTTTACATAGATGACAATTCAAATAGTCCCAAACTTGCTTGAAGGATAAAATCTGAAAGATTTTGATAAACAATTATTTATTGATGATTAGTTCAATGGATTACATTAACCCAAAGTGGGTTTACATAGATGATAATTCAAATAGTCCCAAAGGGGAAAAAATGTTCTAGAAAAAACAAAATTACCTTGGAAATGCTGATCAGTACAGAACTATTAATTCTAAACCATATATAATGATATGGTGTAGTTGAATGAACCATATCATCTGTACTCTTAACAAAATTAAAAATTTAAAACTAGACTAAGACTGGAGTATCAACTCTAAAGACTTTCCAGATTACCTTAACTTATGAAATCCAAAGCCCTAATATGTTTTTGCATTTATGATTAAAATATAATTGCATTTTGTTTCACTCAGGTGCACCCCGCCCCCTGCACCTTGGGCCTCAGGTGCTAGGAGACCATAGAGCTTCGCAGCCATGGTTCAAAACTCGAAAGTTTCATTTGATTTCAAATTTTGGCAGTTACCAACGAAACCATTTCGGTTTGTCTCAGTTTTTGTAACGGTGTGTTTTTGTGCTATTCATGTATTGTTTCTGAATGTATCAATACGTTTTTGAATGTTTCGGTCAGAATGTCAGGGCTTTTCAACTAGCCGAAATACTTAGCCAAAACGAAATTCTAAGACTTGCTTTCACCCTGAACTACTTTGGTGATTAGATTTCCATATACATCAACATTTTTCATTTTCTATAATGTTTAAGAACATGTAATGACGATTTTATATGTCTATCCTACCTAGGTTAACCTGGTTATTACTTCTGTATTATCCCTTGTGCAGGCCTTGGTTTTACAGCACTTGAAACAGTACTTGCTTGGGTGACAAATGTGAGGCCAAGAGTTTTTGAACAAGTACAAGGAAGTTAAGATATACTTTCTGTAAAAGGGCACATCCATATTCCTCTACAAACTAGTAACCGCTGGTGTTTTCATATTCTCTAAAAAAACTCTTGATAATTATTAAACTATTGAATTGATCCATTGGGTAATGGTAGGTCTTAACTTGTACATTTCCTTGCTTATATTTTACAAACGAACTCTTGGGTCAAAGTGTCGAGCATAACTAAAACATTATGTGATGAAGAAGTTGTGTCTAGACGTTCCTGAAGAGACCATCTCGGACACCTTGCAACTATGTCAGACACCAACAAGTGCTCATCTGATTACTATATACAACTTACTATACAACAAATTTCCACCAACGGAAGAGTTAATATGACCACATTAACTAGATGCAAGAATGTAACAATAATACCACTTTTAGTTTTCGTACACCTGTTTATGATGATGACTGGAACTCTTACTAAGTACCTTAGAAGATGGAGGGGGTAGAGAAGCTTGGCGTACGGCCTTTCCAGGTTCTGTTAGCTGTCGGATCTCTCGAAGCTGGCTGGCTATATCCTCCAATAGTTGCAATTGGATTTGTTCCCTCTCTCGGTGCTCGACAGAAAAACTAAGCTTCTCTCTTCCCTCTTGCACAACCCTTAGCCTTTCTCTAAGCCGTTCAACTTCAGTTTCAAGTTTCATCCTTTCATTATCAACTGCAGATATGGAATTCTTCTGCAAGTCAAAAAGCAAAGCTTTGCCTAGTGATTTATCCATCGGTGGCAACACATTTGTGATATCTGAATAGCTTCTGTGAATGTCTAACTGTGTTTCTACACTGCTTGTACTAGGACAATCACTTGAAACATCATTCCTCCTGAACCCAGAAGCATCGCGTGGAAGAGAACATGTTCTAGACTTGTTAACATCAGTAGATGGTAGTTCACTACCTTTTCCAGTTTCCCAATTACGCAACTTTGACTCATCATCAATGACATGAACATCATAAACACTTGGTTCAGTCTCAAAAGATGAAGTACTTAGATCCCCGCCTCCTTGATCAGCATCTTTTCCATCCTTCTTCTGATCCGTACCATCACATGGAAAGCTGATTTCAGTGTCATTACGAATTCGATCAGTCTCGGAAGCCACTCCTTGGCATAGTCTAGAGTTATCCTTTTGCTTTTGATCTTCATCTAAAAAGATAATTGTTTTCTCATGCAAGTCATGCCCTTGAGCCTCATTCAGTTTTGGAAACTCAGAACCTGCCTCTAGTGTCAGTCCCTGATGTTGTGAAGCAGATGGATGCTCATTTTTGGATACCATTCCCTTCTCCTGAAACTCTTGCTTGCATTCATCCATGCACTCAGGTACATATGATTGCTGCTTTTCAATGCTTAAACCCCTCTGAATATCCCCACGTTTCAGAAATTCACCATCTTCATCCCAGTCTAGTGAAGGTGATTTTTGCCCAAAAGCAAAAGTACGATCTTGTTTCTTAACTGCATCAAACTTGGCAGACTTCTCCACATTTTCTACCCTTTCCTTCTTGCTGATGGATTCACTAATCTGCTGCAGCATAAACATCGGGTCCTCACTCGAATCAAAGGAAATGGGCCTTTTTCCCGACATGCCCACCATATAACGCAGATCACCTTCCGACTGCTCATTCCCGAGAAGCATATTATTCCTGTAAGCTTCAACTTCCTTCTCCAAAAAATGCTTCTCCCTCTCTCTCCTCACAAGGATCTCCTTAAGAATGTTCATCTCCTCTGCATCATAAGCAGATTTTTCTTCGATCATCCTCTGATACTGCCGAGCTTCCATTTCTATAGATGCCTTCTCCTCCTGCAGACGCAATATCATCGCCATAGCTTCATCAGCAGCTGATGCAGCAGCACTTCTCTCCTTCTCCAACTCCATGTAAAGAGCAGTTCGAGCAGCATGCTCTTCTTCAAGTGCCTGTTCCAAGATTCTAACTGAATTTGCCTCATTTCCATCTAAACCTAGCTCCCGCTTAACATCGTACACAAATTCCTCAGCAGAGGATGCATCTCTCTCCATATTCTTAGCTTCACCTATCAATTCAGTCATTTGAAAGCCACTGCGGGTTCCTTCAAGCGCATTGATGCCAGCTGGAGCTTCCTTTACATCTGAAATATTGCATGAAAGGACATCAGCAAAGGATAAAGGGGAGTAATTATATGTACAAACCTGAGAGACAATCTAAGAACCAACACTAATTCAAAGCAGTTCTTTTCAAAGATCCAGTCAAATAAAAGAAGAAAACGGAAATTTAAAAGCAAGCTAGATTCTCTCCAGAGGTTTCTGCTTCTACTTCCCCAACCGATGCTCAACGTGCAAAGGATCAATTGAGTCTATTAAATCACCTGCTTTTACACCACAGTTGCAAGTGATATTTAGTCTTATTTTCTCTCTCCTCTTTCAAGGTGTACTCACTTATGCCAAGCTCAGTCCACGCTTTGTGCAAGAGCTGGACTGTCCTTACCTGCAAAAGTAAACCCCATCTCCACTCTCCTCCCTTTTGTTTGTCTTTGGACTTTAGGGAAAGATTAAAATAGTAAAATCACTTCAAAAGGAGGAGGAAGAAAACATATCCAAATTGCTACTAAGAGTGGAAAGCCTATTTTTTTTCTCTGGTAAACGCCTTTTGAGCTTTTCAGGGCAATGTTCTCTATGATAAGTAATTTTGGCCAAGATCAAGCGTAGTTCAGGGGTTTAGTTTTTTTTATAATATTGTTTTTGGATGAGAGGCTATCCTTGATTCAACTAGCCTCCTTGTTATATAGCTTTGTTTTATTTTTCTATGTTCTTCTCTGTTGTAAATGGGCATGGATCCCTACTCAAAACCCCACTTTGTTCTTCATTCTAAATTCCTAATATAATCATTCTTTTATACCAATCAATTAATGAAATCCAAACCAAAATTTAAATTAACAGCAGAACCCACATATGAAATAAGTAAAAAAAAAAAAAAAAAAGAGGGCTTTCAGGCAGAATAATAAAACTCACACTGAACTTCATTTCCTTCAGGATTCACAGATACCAAAGTTTCTTCTTCTCCATCATCAGAGATTTCTTTCCCTGTTTGGCTAACACCATAATTCGAAGGAGAAACATCTCGCCCAATCAACCGCGGAGGATGATCAGAAGAAGAGACAGATGAAACTCTCCGACGACGGCGAATACCACCAGCCCTTGATTTCTGATTCAAAATCGCCTTTCCTTTAACTTCAGATATACCTTGATGTCGTAAAACAGTAGGAGGAGAATTGAGTAATCCAAAACCAACCACTTCATTCTTAATTGGTGCCCTAGCATCCGAAAATGAACTACAAGAAGCTTCTCCTTCCATTTCAAGAAACCCATCCTGACGTTCTCTTTCTCTCAGTAACTTCAAATTCAACTGACGACCCTGTTGATCTTTCATCAATATAGAATCAAAAGGAAATTTGGTTTTCACCGACATATGAACAGAAGAGATCTTGCTGGAAGGGGAATCAACGAGAAGTCTGTTAATACACTTATGACCATTTGGATCATTAAAGAGTCCATTACAAGGGCATGGCAAATACAATCCGAAGATTGATAAGAATTTGGAAGTGAAAAATACAAGAGTGGATCCACAGAGGAGGAGATAAGCTAGAGAGAGATCTAGAAATGCCCCAACCAGTGAAGAAAAAGTCCATGAATGGATTGGATGGGACGCCATGAATTTTATTTGAGAAAAAATCAAGCCAAGAACTTCTTCTTCTCTTCTTTTTATTTCTTCTGGTTATACTGGTTTGAATAGCTTTGATTTGAACTTTGGAACAAATTAAAACCCTAATTTGGGAACCGTTGGTGGCTTTTACAAAAGGAAATAAGTTTTGTGGGTGGAAGTAGGTCGAGTTGAAAAAAGAGTTTTAAAAGTTGGAGGTAGACAGAATGAACATATAGCCAGAGAAGAGAGTTTAGAGAGAGAAAGAGGAGAGAGAGAGAGTTTGAGTCAGATCAGATGGTGACCAGCACCAGGGTCCAGCAGCAGCCATTTCGGAATTTGAGAGTATCCACCCGAGGTAGACTCCACATTGTCTTTTACTGTACTTTTTTATATCATTTTGATTCTTTTTTTGTTTTTCGTTTTTCTTGTCCGATTTTAATATTTGGAAACCAAAAACAAATACAATTAACTGTGTATGACAAAATCCTTTATCTACTTCTAAAAATTACAAAGTTTGGAAAA
This sequence comes from Macleaya cordata, assembly GCA_002174775.1. Taxonomy (NCBI): domain Eukaryota; kingdom Viridiplantae; phylum Streptophyta; class Magnoliopsida; order Ranunculales; family Papaveraceae; genus Macleaya; species Macleaya cordata. The sequence goes on along the minus strand of MVGT01002874.1, from coordinate 16,652 downwards.
TTAGGTTTTGAATCAAGTTATTTATATTTTTAACTTTTTTTATTTATTTTTTCATGAGATTGAAGATTATTTGTAAAATTTAAGCTGATATTAATGGTGGTATACAGGTAGCAATAGCCTTCCTAGTTCCTAGCAGTACGTTAACAACCATGATGATGGTATAGTGGTCTGCAATGTTTTTAAAGTACCTTTAACACTAGAGGGTCGTTAGGACAAGAAGGGGATACATCAAACACACCAAAATGCAAGGTAGGGTTGATGTTCAAGGGGATGGCAAGGCTAGTGGGAGGTATTAGTTTATTAACTTAGGAAAATGTGCCTCTCAGAAATGTTATGAGATGCACATTTTTTTATTATTTTATTAATTAAGGAAAACGTGTCTTTTAGAAAAGTTTCGCAAGAGATTTTTTATTATTTTATTAAGGTGTGTCATAGAAAACTTCTACGACTCCTTTTTTTAATTTTTTTTTAATTGATTTATCGCAGAACTTATCTGCGATAAGGCCTGCCGCAGAACATTTCAGCGGGAGCCCTTAACTCCTACACGCTCCATCAAACTACTGGACGAGGTGGAGGTTTTGGTGTTTAAGAGCGCCCACTAGCCTTGAAATTTTGTTGGGTTTGGGGTTTAAGGGTGTGCATTAGCCTTGCCTTTAGACCGTGCGGTCATAAGCTAAAAAAGTATTTTAGCTGTCCAAATTTTACCTTACAAGACTTAGTTGCACATCCGTGAAGAGATTTTGAAAAAAAAAAAAAAAATTAGAATACATCGGTCATTTAAAAAAGAAAAAAAATTCCACAATGCAGGCGGTGTCCCTATGGACCGCCTGGCATTATGCGGGCACCCTGCACACCGCTTGATGCCAGGCAGTCCATAGGGACACCGCTTGGCATTTTAAAATTTGTTTTTTTTTTAAAATCCCGAATGTTTCCCATTAACCCTAATAAAATTCTAAATGTGTCCCACCGCCCAACACTTTTTTATAATAAAAAAATATGGGACTTCCACGCTGTACACTGTCAACGTGGGACTCCCACTCTGTACACATCCTAGCTATAAATATGAAAATTCGGTTTGCAAAAATCTAAATATAGCTATGATTCTCTCCTATAAGCTAAACCGTACAATAACGTCACTCCAATGTGCAACTTTTTATACATATTTACCTTAGAAAGTAAATTGTTGTGATGCTCTTCCCATCGATTTTGAAGTCTAAATGGACATTGACGAGGTGGTAGTCATTAGAAGCATACGTTATGTTGGATTTTTTTTTTTTTGTGCCTCATTGAAATGCATCCAAATAAGTCGATTCAAAAGAAGTTGAATTATAATAGTACAGATAAATTTTTTAAAAAATGCTAATAAATAATTATGCACATGTAATCACAAATTTCATTTGGCGGCACATACATAAAGGAAGCTAATGACTACATTAGCTAGAAATTTTGAAAGTCTGAAGTGAACTCGTAAAATAGAGTTCCATGTGTAAAGTTCGAAGGATCGATCTAGATGGTAATACGTTATTTCCTACAATTCCCACAAATTAAAAATAAACTCGCAAGCTTAAAATATAAATTTATAAAAAATTAAAATAAAAAATCTAAAATATTAACTAAAGTTTATATATTTATTTTTAATATACAATAAACTAAAAAGAATCGTGCAGTTCCTGATCCAAAAT